>VDFB02308483.1:0-11952 GCA_007258455.2 Sequoia sempervirens | reverse complement strand
TGAATTTAGGAAATTTACCACTAATCCCCATGTTCTAGGGTCCTTACTGCCCTTTTTCTAAACCAATTGATCAACCCCTTCATTTGCCAAGGCGTCCGCCAATTGATTTTCCTCCCTAAACACGTGACCAACCCTCAATTCACGAATCAAATCCGTCAGGGGAATGATGACATCCAGAAAGGCCTGCAACTTCCAGCTTGGCGCTTTTCTTAGACCTATTGCCTTTATAAGGACCTCCGAATCACCTTCTACATCCACTTGGTGCATATTCTTATCAACGCAAAATTTGAGTCCTTCCAAAAGACCTGCTGCCTCCGCATCGGTATTGGTGCCAACCGGGAGCTTAATAGATTATGCCCAGATTAGCTCGCCCTTTTCGTTCCTTATAGCAAACCCAACCCTCGATGGCCCGGGGTTTCCCCTCGAGGCACCATCAAAATTCATCTTCAATCTGCCCGAAGGGGGGAGCTGCCACTTCGCCAACTTCCTTTGGGCTTTATTCTTCAATTTCAACCCGCTTGGCAGCTTTATCCATTACCACCATGCTTGCATCTGTTTATCCCAGGAGGAGATGAAACTTATTGAACTATTCTAAATCACCTGTGAGAAGTGTTCGCTTATACCGAGCTCAATTTTGGTGACCACAGTTTCTAAGTTGGCTTCTTTCCCCTTAAATATGCGGTTATTTCTCTCCCACCAAATTTTCCAAATGATCATAGCAGGAGATTCATCCCACAAACCCGCCATAAGTGACCCCTTCTCAATGGAAGGCCATGATTCAAATACTGTTTTGATGTTGTCACACAAGGGAGCAAACCAACTCAGCTTTGAGCATATCGCCGACCAACATGCTTGCGCAAAGCCACAATTTAAAAGCAAGTGATTGCCAAACTCCTCCTCCGCCTTACATAGTGCACACCTGAATGGCCCCTGCATCCCCTGCATCCCAAGCCGTTTTAGTCTGTCCCTGGTCAAAATACGCCCATGAATGGCTGTCCAAGCAAAAGCACCAGCTTTCGGGAGGACATACTTGCCCCAACACAACCGCTTCGGCCAACTGTACCTTGTCTCCTTTTTCAACACTGCATAACCCAACCTGGAGGTGTAATCACCAGATTTTTCCGCACACCACTTTAAAGAGTCTACCTCCCCTATAAAAAGTATCCTTCTATTGGCTAGGATCTCCATGAGTTTGGCCCTTAGGCCCTGTTCCAACATCTCAAATTCCTTCCACTTATACTCCCACCTCCCCTCACGCCAGGAAAGATGAACATAGGACTTGACTGAGTCACCATAAGAAGCGGTTGTGGGTTGAATGGCCCCTTCAAGATCGGGAAATGAGTCCAGGGAAACTTCACCATTCCAAGAGTCTCTCCAAAAGGACACCCTCCTACCATCCTTTATTATCCAGGTTAGATGATTTGTAATCACTGATCTGCATTTTAGAATAAAATTCCAGATTGCAGAGCCTTGCCTTGGGTTGGCAATTGTCAAAATTCTCTCTGGCACTTGCGAGTCCAAATATTTCGCTTTTAGGACCTTTCCCCAATGATCCTCCGGTTGTATAAAGAGCTTCCACACCAGCTTCGCTCCTAGAGCCTTGTTCTGGAGGACGAGATCTTTAACACCTGCCCCGCCATTTTCTTTTGCTCACATTACCGTTTCCCAACCAATTAGCGGAATTCTATGCTTATCGTGGGCCCCGTCCCACAAGAGTTTTCTTTGAACCGCCTCCAACCTTTTGGCAGTTTTTAGAGGAAGCTCCACGCAGGCTAATAGGTAAATGGGGATAGCCCCTAATACAACTTTGATCATTGTTACCTGACCTGCTAGAGACAACCACCTTCCCCTCCATTTGCTCGCCACCTCAGAACATTTTTTATAAGTCTCTTCCCAGTGGGAATGTTTAACTTGCTCGACAAAAAATGGGACCCCTAGATACTTCGCAGGGAGCTTTCCCTCGTTAAAGCCAAGGATGGTTCTAATTCTCCTTTTCAAACGCCTGCCATAGTTGAAGAATTTTTTTTCGATTTTTCCATATTGATGTTTTGACCTGCTTCCAACTCTAATTTGTCCAAGGCTGATTTCATCACTTCCGCTTCTTCCACCAACGCTCTACCATATAGCAGCGTATCATCAGCAAAGAGTTGATGAGAAACTGGGTTTAAGGTGGGTGCCACCTGAATACCTTCCCACCTCCTTTCTTCGCGCAACTTGGAGATGTATCTACTGAAAGAATCTGCCGCCAGAACAAACAAAAAGGGTGATAGGGGATCACCCTGCCTAAGCCCTCTGACGCTTTGGAAGAAGCCACAAGGAGATCCGTTTATTATTACCGAATAGCGAACTATGGAAATGCAACTAAAAACCCAACTTAGCCACTTCGTCGAAAATCCCAATTTCTTCATTTGATTCATCAAAAAATACCATTGCACCCGATCATAAGCCTTGCTGAGATCCAGTTTAACAATCATCCCAGGATCCTTCAATTTCTTCAGAGTGTGTAATGTCTCATGGGAAATGATTACACCATTTGTAATGCTTCTCCCTGGCACAAATCGTGACTGCTCCCCCGAGATGAGACGAGGCAATATTTTCTTTAATCTGTTTGCCATCACTTTAGCCACAATTTTATATAATGAATTGCAAAGAGAGATCGGCCTGAAATCCGAAAAAGAGTCACTCTTCTCCTTCTTCGGAATTAGGACGATGTTTGTGTTATTCAAGTCTCTGAGCATGTTGGAGCTTCTTCTGGATTCTTCGACCACACCAACTAGTTCGATACAAATAAAATCCCAACAGGCCTGATAGAATAATGCAGTGTACCCATCAGGGCCTGGGGCTTTCTCTGGTTTCATTTGGAACACCGCCACCTTCACCTCGTCTTCTGACACCGGTTTTGTTAACATAATGTTTTCTTCTTCAGTTACCATTGCCTCCATCCCTTCCAGCAAGCTTATATTTAGCATTTCAGCCGCTCCTTGATCACCCAACAAATTTTGGAAGAACTCTACGCCCATCTTCTTTATTTGATTTTCTTCGATGACCACATTGCCAAGTGCATCCTTAATCTCCGATATTCTATTCCAACTTCTTTTGATCTTTGCAGTATTATGGAAATTTTTTGTATTTAAATCACCTTCCGCTAGCCAGGCCTCTCTGGATTTAGAACACCAATAACACTCTTCCCGAGCAAGGAGCTCATTATATTCCGCCATCAGGATTTTCTCTTCTTCGAATTCTGCTGAAGTCATTCCGTCCTTGATAATTTTATCCCCTAAAGCCCCCAACGCCTCTTCTACTCTTTCTTTTTCCACAAAGATGTTCTTAAAAACCGTTCTGTTCCAATCTTTTAGATTTGCTTTCATTCTCATTAACTTCTTATGGAACAAAAACATTTTGGACCCCTGGATCCTCAATGGAGCGGACCACCAAATTTTCATCCGAGCTAACAGTCCGTCATGGCGGAGCCACACACTCTCAAACCTAAATTGTCCCCTAGATTTATTTTCTTCTGTCTCAATACTTAACTCCACCGAAAAATGGTCTGAGATAAAAATTGTCCTGATTACCGCTTTTGGAGGTAGATTTGCTTGGAGCCAATCTTCAGAAATTAGAAACCTGTCAAGTCTCTCTGCTATGTACGTAAATCCTTTCCTTCTGTTGTTCCAAGTAAAGGAACCATTTGAAGTTTGGACATCATACAGGTTATGACTTTCCGTGAAATTCAGAAAGTCCTTTTGTGATTGAGAGACCCTCCTTGTCCCACCGCTCTTTTCAGAAATGTCCAAGATAGCATTAAAGTCCCCCCCTAGGACCGTTTTTACATTTGACATCTCCCTACCAATTTCTTGCCAAATAGCTTGTTTCTCTTCTGTTTTACTTGGACCATACACATTGTAAATTTCAAAAATGAGATTGGCAGAAAATAAACATACCCTGGCCCTTATCCAGTTTTGTTGCTTAGAAATCACTTCCACTTTCAGGTTTGCATCTTTCCACAAAATTCCTAGGCCTCCAGACGCACCCACCGCGTCCACGAAGATTCCTTGCCAGCTTTTAATATATTTTAGAAAGCACTCAATTTCTGAACCACCTAGCTTTGTTTCTTATGTAGAATTATTTCCGATTTTTGTACCTCCAACTGGCGCTTGACCAATCGCCTTTTGTTAGGGGAATTTAATCCCCTAACGTTCCATGTTAGGACCTTCATTTCTTCCCAAGGGAGGGGCCGCCTCCCTTGGACCTTGTCATGTAGGTTCTGATTGAAGGTTGGTCACCTTTTAGAATAGCCTCTTCCCTCTTCTGTTGATTAGTTTTCCTTCCCACCTTGGTTGTGAGGGGTGCCCTGACAGTTTGACTGATATGTCGTTCCTCCAGGATATCTAAAGCAGCATCCCCATCTTGTGATAGGGAGAATTATGAGTTTAAAGTCCAAGTTTTCTTCAAAACCAATCGATTGAAGAGCCATTATTGATAGAGGAATTTCCATTTCCCCTTCTTCTAGACTCTCATTCTCTGGTGCATCCATTTTCGTTTTTCCAAAGGGGATTAATGCCCAGTTGTTCTGGGCCGGGCCATGTTCTTCTGCTTCATTCTGTTCCCTTTGGGCTCCCATTGTTTCGTTCTTCTTTTTTTCCCGCCAAACACCTCTTACTGAACGAGGAAAATTTTTGCAATGTTCTTCATTATGATTCCTCCTCCTACATTTTAGGCAGAAGAATTTTTGATGTTCTATTTCCAGAGATTGGGTCCAGATCCCACCCCCCGTCTTTAGTTTAATATCTCTTGGAATGTCATATATTGTAAGGATACAAAGTCTGGCGTAAATTAATGATTCTTTATTTCTTAAGTCCAGATTGATCGCTTTCCCCAGCACTTCACCTATCTTCCTCATACATTTTCCAGACCAGTATTCAAATGGAAGATTGTATAGTCGTACCCAAATGGGCCCTTCTGACAGATTGCACTTTAGAGGATCAAAGTTCCTGGACCATTTCTGTAAGAACAGGTATCTATTTCCGCACTTCCACTCCTTTGAAAATATTTGATCTCTGCTTGACTCATCTTCCATTACTACAACAAAGAAGCCCTTTGGCAAAAAAATTGTGATGATCCCTACACCCCAGTTCTTCTCCACCCAACTTCCTATCTCCATTCTTGTGAGACGTTTCTCGAGAAACCATCCAATAATTGCCATTTTTTCAAAGATTACTGACATCGGATCCGCTTCTGCAGCGACATCGACCATAACTTCCCTTATTGCCGATTTAATACCATCCCCCTTCTTGCTTGAAACAACAGATTTCACATTCTTCTATGCGTCTAGTTCCTTCTCTGGGTCATCCACCACCTTCTCAGAGCTGTCCGCCATCTCCCTCTCAAGAAACAATCAAATCTTGGTTATAATTAATATATTATTTATGGTATTATTTAATTTGTTCATCATATTGATTATAACTAATATTATAACATCTATAGTAGCCTATAGTTAGTATAATCTCTAATATTAGTTACCTTAATTCTCGGTAGCTATTTTTACATTTTATCTCATGACATTTTTAATGCAAGTCATTTTTTCAATTGCTTTAATTAATTTATTAAGTTTGGTTAATAGTTATTATGCTTATTAATGTGTTTATTTTATGCTTTTGTATTTGTAATATATTTTTAGTTACAATTATTTCTTAGCTTATTCACTTCTTTTAACTTTTTCAAAACTCCTTTGGTTTTTAATTTCTTTTTATAATATTATTAATCCATATCTACACAATCCATTGATTATTTTTAATCCCTTTCTAATATAGACATAATTAATCTATAAATATATATAGATAATTAATTTATCTATTTTGCTCGTTTTCATTTTTAGTTGTGTATTGTAATATATTAAATTATTATAACTATTTTATTAGTCTCTTTTAGTTGCTTGAGTTTTAATCAACTTATAACTTAGTTTCTTTTATTATTTTAAGACATTGTCATTGTATTGCAATATAGTAGTGATCGTTAATACTTGTATATTAGAAATAATATATTTATTATATCTTTTTCATATATCAAGTCATCATATTTTTTATATTTTCTAATGTTCATTTTATTTATTTTTATCATTTTAGTTACTTTTATAGATAATTGAATTATTATTCAATATATCATTATCATAATGCCATACTTGTAATAAAATATTTAATCCATTAGTTTTGTTGAACATATACTTATTTTAGTTAATATATTAGCTGTTACTTTTTTCTTTTCTCTTTTTTTTTTCAATAATTCTTCTCTTTCTTTTAACCATTTTTCCTTCCTAGCTATTTCTCCTACCTTCTCCAACCATCTCTTCCTCCATTCTCTATTTTCTGATCCTTACCCCACCTATCCTCCCAACTTTTCTTAAGGCCAAATTTTCAATCTATTTCATTATTTTCCTCTTCCTAATGATGAATCATTGAGTGTGATTTGAAATGTTGATAAAAATAAACATACATAATTGAATCCATAAATTTTTATCTAAGGGTGACAATCTTTGATGCTACATTAAATTAGATGAGGATTAAATTGAGGTCTTTGAGCACACTATAAATAGATGGTTTGAGAAGAGAGTAGTCCCACAAGATTTTAGGGAAGGTGACTTAGTGTTGAAATGTGATGAAGATTAGGGAAAATCATGAGATCATTTGAAATTTTATACCAAATGTTGTGAAGCCTATATATTCCCCATGTCAACTCAAGGTGGCAATTTAAAAGTAAAAAAAATTCTATCCTTTTGAATGTGATGCATCTAAAGCATTACCTATAAGTTTGTAAAGTCTCCTTTCCTCTATCAGTATGTATCCTAATCACCAATTCTTATTGTAGACTTAGGAATTGGGATTTGGTTCTTGAATTTTCTCTTTTTACAAGAATGATTGTTGGCTGTCAATCAACCCACATGACAATGGATCATTAATTTGACAGGTTTCTAGAACCTAACATCCTCCAAAATAATGTGGTCCATAGATCTCCACCAATGAGATATTTTAATTGTTTAACTTTGAATAAGGTTAGGCTAGGTTTGACAATGAAACTCCAGCATTCTCTCATTTCATTTTCATTTAAAAAAAATGGGTCTTAAGATGAAGGAAAATATGGAGGGACCCACTCTTGATTGTAGGGTATAATTGACCAGAATACTCTACTTCATGTAAACATGAGACTTCTTAGACCACAAATTATTGTGTGCCATATATCATCCCTCTATCTAACATGTGTATTTTTGTATAGTTGAAGATTTACATTCTTTGCAATATTCTCTTTATGTTGCACACTCAATTTTAATGTTCATTCCCTTAGATAATGTAAAGACTCATTTAGCTTGTTTATGAGCCTGAATACCTTTATCAAGATGGCACACTTTCTCAACTTTAATTTTGTATTTGTTCCCTACTTATTCCCAACATTATGAAAATTTGTCGTCACCCAAACACTAGCATGCTCTGGTCTCTAAAAATACATCAACACTTTGTTTTTCACCTCTTCTAACTTTGAAGCTAAAATATAGGACAAAATTCATTAACTAATCACTCTCTATTATACTCTTCTTCATTATAACATATTTCTTTTATCTATACCTTCTCTCCATTGATTTTTCATCTACATTTTGATCATCCACTTCTCCCCACTATTTTTCCATATATTCTTCTTACGATGTATTATTCCCAACCATTCTATAAACACATTTCTATAACTAGCCACTTTGATTATTAAAATTTGAATAATAACTCTTCCCACTTTTCTACAATACTTCTCCTTAGTTTTTATAAACATGCTTTGTATAAAACCTTCCACTAATTCCTCTTACTGTATCTTTCCACATTGTTGATCTTCCTTTAACTCTTCATTCAATGTCTCTACTCTCTCTTCTTTCTTTCCTTAAATCTTTTGATGTATTGATTCAAATAATTTCAATGTACCATCCATATCTTCTTTTGTTAATCTTTTATTAAATATCACTAACCTCCTATACCACTTATCTTCAATCAACACAGACACATTTGTATGTACCTCCATAATCACTAGAAAAAAATTTATTTACCTATCTTTTAAAAATTCTAATTTCTGGTTCTCTATATCCTTTATTTCTTATACAACCAACATCTCTTTATTTTTCCATATATATATAATTCGTAACATCATTCTTATCACAATTTCATAATGTATATTTGTGTTGATGCATTTTGTGTGTGTATTGTTTTATTTAATTATTTACACCTAGGATAGAATAAGCTTGCTTAGGTATGTTATACTTGAGTCATATGACTTGTGCTTTCCTAGTTATTGCATAAATGACATCGCATTCAAAGTGATTCCAAAATGAAGGAGAAAATTGCAAGGCATGTTATTTTCACCATTACAAATATAAAGAAGCAAGGCTTCTCTTGCACATTGAACTCCTAGGTCTAGACTTAGTGTATGATTTGGAGTTGCATTATAATGATGCTTTGACTATGAGGATGCTTGAACTTTTAAAATTAGAGGATTGAAACTAGGACTTTGAGCACACTATAAATATATGGTTTGATAAAAGAGTGATCCCACAAGATTTTAGGGAAGGTGATAGTTTTGAAATTTGATGAAGATTAGGGAAAATTAGGAGAGCATTTGAATTTGATGTCAATTGTAGTGATCTTATATATTCCTCATATCAACTCAAGGTGGCACTTTAAAAGTAATAAAATTGGGTGAATAAAATCTCCCTATTCTTTTGAATGTAATGCATCTAAAGCATTACCAATGAGTTTGTAAAGTTTCATTTCCTCTATAAATATGTACCATACTTTTTAGTTCTCACTAATGACATGTGAATTGGGCTTTGGTTCAACTTTTCTTTCTATACAAATAATGAATGCTATCTATCAATCAACCCGCATGACAATGAATTTTTAATTGGAGAGGTTTCTAGAAC
Organism: Sequoia sempervirens; assembly: GCA_007258455.2. NCBI lineage: Eukaryota > Viridiplantae > Streptophyta > Pinopsida > Cupressales > Cupressaceae > Sequoia > Sequoia sempervirens. The sequence goes on along the minus strand of VDFB02308483.1, from coordinate 3,008 downwards.
CTAACATTCTCCAAAAATAATGTGTGCCATGGATGTCCACCAATGAGCTATTCTAATTGTAAACTTTGAATAAGGTTAGGTTCTAAAAATAAAATTCCAACCTTCTCTCATTTTATTTTGATTTAATGATCAATGGGTCTTAAGATGAAGGAAAATATGGAGGGACCCACTCTTGATTGAAGGGGACAATTGATGATCCAAAAAGAATCTATAGCAATAGCTCAAGGATAAAGCAAATTGTAAACAAATTTTTTTTAAAACTTAAATAAAGCTTTTTATGACAGTAAAACTCTAAAATATAAAATAGATCACAAACAAGAGAAGCATTAAAGAACCTTAAGTTTACGTTCAGCTCACCCTAAACTAGGCTGCACTTTACTCAATGAGTTTCTGAATCCCTATTACGCTCCAAATGTATGAATACATAAAGGCACCTTCAATCTGCAAGTTTTATGTTCTAAATAGTAATCAAGTCTCTAAGCTTTTCCCCCTGATTACAAGAATTAGGTTTAAGCCTCAAAACCCTTGGCCTTTGAACAAACAAACCTCAAACCAATGTTACAATGACACACTACGGGCTCCTCAGCCTCGAATGGTAAGAGACATTTTGAGTTTAATAGAAGGGTCCTGCCCTGTCCCTGTTCTCTTTCTGCTCCATTCGCATTGAAAATATAAAACTGTGTGGCTTCTAGTTCAAATTCGAGCCTCTTTTTCATCCACTCTGCATTAAAAATATCAAAAGTGATTCTTCCTATCCTGAGACACGCTAAAGCAGGGTATTAAATTTTGCATGCAATATATCGTTACATGGGAGGCTGCTCAAACCACAAACTCCTTTATTTTATATAAATTGAAGCATTTTAAACAAAATACACTTTTGGATTTTGAAACCGCAAAGGAAAGCAGTGGGTACTGTTCGAAATGTGAGGTCTACAATAACTGTGATGACCGTGCTGCATTGTAATATTTGAAATAGCATCTGCCTAGCACTGGAGGTTCAGTTTGGGCTTAATGGAGAATTTAGAAGAATGGGAGGCGAATCCTAACCTCCCCCCCCAACAAATTTTTAACAAACAAATCAACCTCTGAATTTACCATAGGGGTGCCAGGTGACACCATTTAATTTGACCACACTTTGACATGTGGCACCATGCAATTGGTCCACATCAACTAACTGTACAAAGTCAATTGCCACAACATCTACCACGTGCCAATATTTGATCCTACCATGTCAGCAACTGCGACATCATCAAGTTGATGTCATGCTAATGTCAACATTAGTACTACCTTAGTCAACATATTTTGTAAAACTTTGACTGGCCATTTTGCAAAACTTTGACTGGCCATATCTTTTGCATACAGATTCCGTTTAATGCGATTCAAGTGGCATTGGAATAATCTCGGCGAGCTCTTTGACATGGTGCCATTTTCTTCAGCATTTGGAACTATCAAATTTTTGGTGAAAAACATATCCACTTGGATCAAGTCTCCCCATTGGAGAGATTTTGGACCTCCAAAATCCTGATTACATAGAAAGTGAGGGTACAACTCCCTCACTTTTCCATCCCCCATCCATCTTACTTTGCTAGGATTCATCCCTTTCAATCCCACTCTAAGGTGCTCAATGGCACCCCTTCGTGAAGTTTTGACATTTCTGTCCAAGATGACATCTTCTTGCAACTCAATCATGTACTCAGGTGATACATCATCAATAGAAGGAATTTGAATATTAGCCTCCTCATCCAGTATCATAGGAGGTTCATATAATTTCAAATAATTTACATTAACAACTGAGTAAATATGCATATAAGGAGGTAAGTTTAGGCGAAAAGAATTTGTACCAATCTTTTCCTGAATCTCAAAGGTTCTATACTTGATTGGATTGAGCTTCTTACCTTCACCTTGCATTCTTTCCTTACTGATGTGTAACCAAACTCTGTCACCAACCGAAAATTGATGATCAACACGATGCTTATCATGCTGGTCTTTGTACTTTTCTTGGCTCTTCTCCAGCTGTGCTTCAATTGCTTGATGGATTGCTTGGATTTTCTGGATGAACTTCAAGGCTTTGTCTATATCATGATGTCCATTTTTAGCATCTTCCTTTCCAAAAGAAAAATCCATAGGTTTCCTTGAAAGATAACTGAAACAAGTCTCAAAAGGAGATCTTTGAGTAGAAGAGTGTGTTGCATGGTTGTAAGCATGCTACACATAATGTTGAATTTCATCCTGCAACTTAGGATTTTTATTGTAGTCACCTCTAAGAAGATGAACCACTATTCTATTGACTACTTTTGTATGTCCATTTTTCTGTGGATGGAATGTTGTGCTCTTCCTTAATCTTGTGTCCATAAGCTCCCATAATGCTGACCAAAATTCCCCCAAGAATCGAGAATCTCGATCCAATACAATAGAAGTTGGAAGCCCAAAATGAACCCATACAAATTGAAAGTACAAGTGTGTTGTTAGTTCAGTTGTGACTTGTTTTTTACAAGGCATCAAAATGCACATTTTTTTGAACTTATCCACTACCACAAACACATAGTCATGCCCTTTCCTAGACATTTAGTCCCCCGACAAAATCCATTGGGATACTCTCCCATGTATGGGATGGTACAAGTAGAGGTGTATACAATCCCAACTTCCTATTGCTAGGCTTGCTTGTTGCACACATTACACATCCTCTAATGTACTTAGACACAGTTTCTTGCATATGAGGCCAATAACAATATTTTTGTAGTTGTGACATCGTTTTGCTTACCCCAAAGTGTCTACCAATCAATGATGTATGTGCTTCTCTAATTACCTGTGCTCATTCATCTTGTGGAATACACAACCTCCCTAAGTGATACGGTAATTTGTCTTGCACATAGTAGTCTATCTCTTCTACATGTTTTCCTTGAATTAATACTGCATATATATCCTTAAAGTCTTTGTCCTTAGCATATTGTTCTTGATAAATTTCGTGTGCCATTGAACTATTTTGAAGAATAATTATTGCATTTGTT
>VDFB02308482.1:0-12695 GCA_007258455.2 Sequoia sempervirens | reverse complement strand
AAAGTCTTAACATGCTCCATTACTAACAATATTAGGCCTTCATGCAAAATAGGAAACTTGGGTTTTTCCTATATTCTCTAATACCACACTCCAAGAGGCTAACATTTAATACAAAAAGGAAATTTTTACTTATGCCTAAAATGATTAAGCATAATAAAATGGTAGTCGAAAAGAGTAGAAAACCTACCATCCAAAGTGATAGCGCATTATTACCTCAGTAGTATCAACCCATATAGGCTTGATGGAACTCCTATCGTACCCACTAGAGGAAATTTTAGCCAATTTATCGCACTCATCCCTCTTGATGAACAAGCTCATGGCCACTTTAAACACCTTTCTATCACGAAAGATCTTTCTACCATCTATAGACAACCCTGAAATCTACCCTATAAACTCCTCAGAAATATCAACCTCAATGCCATTCACAATGAGAATACGATCCTTCAAACCAAATACAAAATTTGGACACCTGCGGATCAAAACCATGGAGTTTTTCAATATAAGGTGTCACTCCACCTTCCGCCAAAATCTTCTAGATCCGCGCATTACTCTAGGTCCCTTCACATGAAATTGGCTCCACCCAACTCCGGTCACCACCCATATATAGCGAAGTAGATAACCGAAGAAGAATCTGAACAATGCGGAGTAAACCCCACCACAGAGCAAAAGGGCCCAGGGAAATGATCAAGCTCTGCCGCAAGAAAAGAAGAAAAGGGCACAATTTTTTTTCCATAATCTGTGTGAGAATCACATTGAAGTGACTTCTTAAAATTATTACCATTAATGGCCGATGCACCTTAAATATGTTGTTATCATGCTTTATAATGGTCTTGACGTCGAGGTGGAAGGGGTCATTAGAGTCCCACTCTCTAATCATTGAATTAGAATCCGCCTTATACCTGTTGAATTTCATGATTTATAATGATCTTGACGTTGAGGGGGAGGTGGTCATTAGATTCCCACTCTCTAATCATTGAATTAGAAACCTCTAGGTTAGCAAAGCAATTGAGGAGCTTATTGCCCTCTCATAAAATGGGAGATATGGCAATCATCAGACTTGATAATAGAGATAGAATCCCTAATAATATTTTCAATCGACCAACTTGGAAATTGGTTCTCTTTAAGGCAGTTTATGATGTTCAAAGAGTCGCCCTCTAACCACACCTTCTTGAACCCTTTTGAATGAGCCAATTTCAAACTATAGTAGGCTATAGAAGCTTCAACAAAATGGTTTCTCTAGTTTCCTAGTGGGAGCGCCACATGTATGTTAGTTCCTCTCAATAGAAAAATAACTAAATTCTTGGGACAAGAGGAAAATGTTTAGTGTGGTTGTCAATGGATGAGGCCCCTGGATAAGCTACCATAGTGTTGGGTCTTCCCATGCAATAGTCTCCCTATATATCTTTTCCTCTTCTAGATATCCCCTAATTATGGAAAATTTTAGATACTCAATCTAAATGGTGACAATGTCCTCAACACTATACATCTTTTGAAACCCTACCTTTACCTCAATATTTTCCATAGAGAAAATTTTGTCAAGCCTTTATATTTACCAATTGGGGTAAACAACTATGTGCAAAGGAGTGTTGATCTTCTCCTACCCCTATTGAATGACATATCAAATGTGTCCATTATAGAACTATAAGGTAGGGTATTTTGCTTGTACAAATGACCTTCATTTGGCCAAGCATATTGTCAATACACTTATACACATCTCCAAAGTTTGGAGCCTTAGTGTCTCCATATGTGATGATTGTAAAAAGACAATATTTTTGGCATCGACCAAAAAAAGTCACTTTTCACAACTTCCTTCATCCTCTTCCCCTACTCTAACTTAGAATTGTGCCACTAATTCCACTCTTATGTCATGACTATTAGTTTCAATGACTTGTAACTCAATCATCGTCTCTAAGAAAATAAAGTATGATGCATATTTGATCTCTGCATGTTTCAAAAATTCCTTCTTGGAAAGGGTCTAGAATAATGCATGTGATGTGTGGTGGTTGTAGATAATATTTGCACATCTCTCACATCAAGAACTACCTATTTGATCTAATTTGTGATTTTGATGTCCTTAGTGCAATATTCATGGAATGTACACAACACGAAATCCACCATATATTTGTATAGGTTGTCTCAACCAACTTCCCTATTGATCTGCATACATATCTCCCTAAAAATATTGTAAGAACAAATTTATCAACTAATCAAAAGAATTTATCAAATGATTAGGAAGTGAGAAAAACCAATAAAAAATGTCATTCAATGAGCATGGAAATAGCTTAGCTAACAACTAGTCCTAAAAAATGAAATCACTATAAAGTTGTATGAAAACATACATGTGTCTATAGAACACCTTTTTCATTATATTTCTCAAATTGGGGCACCTAAGTGGAATGCAAAGCATGTTAAAGATAGAAGATTGCAACAATAATATGCTGAAGTGAGGGGTTGAGTGGAAGAGGTAGAAAAAAAGGCTAGCTAGTGCTCCAAGTTGCCTAAACTTTGCATGGGTTAGATTACAATATGGTCTACAATGTGTAAAAGGGGTGGGATACCAATGGATATAGTAATGGAAAAATAAGTTAAGGCTTGTGAGGGGAAGACTAGTGAACCAATGAGAATGAAAATTTTGAGGTGACTACCTAGAAATTCAAAGCTAATGGAATGTGAAGTTAGGATGAATTCAAAAGACAAAGCATCCTTTGCTTCAAGTTGTGTAGAGCTAGTGACGATATGCATATTGTTTAACAAATAGACTGCAGGAATTGGCATAGAAACAAAATTTTTCTTACTTGCCACATTGGACTGGGAGTCATGAGTTCCTTCAAGGGAAGCCATTAAGGAAAAGATATCACTATGAACAATATGTGTAACCCCCAAATAAACTCAATACCTTCAAAATGATTGTTAAGAATGCTAGGAAGGGTCTCGACTAGAGCCACAATAGTCCTAGAGATGCTCTTACCTTCTAAAGACTTTTAAAAATCTACAAAATGTTGGTTGAGATATTTCACCTTGGAGTGAGGGACATGTAGCATGGACTTATGGTTATGGTTGGCATCTATATTGTGGACTCTAGTTGTGGGAGAATCAGGTCAAAAATTAATTATGGAAAGAGAAAGTAAAGCAATTGTTAATTGATCAAAAGAAAAATTATTAAAGTCAAGACCAAACCTAATAGGGTTGGTTGCACCACAAGAAAATATAGTTTTAGATTGTGGTAGATCCTTTAGACAATGTTATTAGAATGTGAATATTGGGTTGTGAAACTCATATTTAAGATCTCAGAACACATTAAAATTTTTTCTAAAAATTGAACTTTATAAATTGTTTAAGGTTTTTATTTTCTAAGAAGGTTGTCTAAGTGTGAGCGACAGGTTCGCCAAAATGTAGTAGGTGAAATTCAACTCAACAAAAGAAAGATTAGCTTCCTTTATCAAATGATCTCACAAATGCTACACTTACATTAACCAAACTTTTTTTTTTAAAGATCTAATCTACTTTTGTTCATTATAGATTACACTAATTAATCTAAAGTGTTTTAATTGAAAATAATTATTGTTCTCTAAGCAAGCTAAAACTCCAAATTGCTATTGTTAATTATAAATTAAATAAAAAAATGACAAGCTGAAATTGGAAATGGAAATAATCAATAGAAAAGAACCTAGCATTGAAGTTTGAAGCTCGCTAGAATGGACTCTTGTACAATGTGTTGTAGTTCTATACAACCAAAATTAACAAAGTTTGAATTTTCCTTTAAAACTATGCCTAGTTTTGCACAAGAATAAAACTAGAAAATGCAAAGTAAATCACTTGTGAATGAATAAGTGAAATTATCTAATCAAATACAAAAGACAAGAATGACAAAGAAATAGAGAGAAATATATTGACAAACTACAATGAGGTTGGAATCCTCTCCTCAAAGAAAACCTACAGCTAAAGAAGATGAAGGAATTTTTTGTTTGGTTGTATGGATCTTTCCTTTAGGTCAGCCCCCTAGATTGGATTTCTAGTCTCCATAGATATCCTAGATTTTTTATAATAATAACAAAAATGCTAAATGAAGAGAGATAAAATTACAGTGCCAGATTGAAGTGCAATACAACTAGAATAATAGTGGTAATGAGTGAGAGTGTGATCCGAAAATTCCAAAGACCACATAGAGATTCAATAGCAATAACAACCAAAAAAAATGAAGAGGAACTTAGAGCAAACTATAATACAAATTACCTTACAAAGCTTGAAGGAGACAACAAAGGACCAAATGCTTGTTGCAATATTTCTTCTAAACTTCTCACAAAGTTGCTAGAATGTTGGATGGCCTTCACATGAATTCATAGAACTAGTGGTAAGTTTCAAGAGTGTTATTTAACAATGGAGAACGTTGGAACAGGGTTCAAGTTGCAAGAGAAAGTGATAAAATGCAAAGAATGTTGGTGTATAATTATGCTCAGGTGGCAACTTGCTTATGTGACGAGTTGGTTATAGAGGGAGTTAGAAAGATTGGTAGGTTTAACAACCTTTTCCCCCAAATTGAAAATTCAGTTGCCCAGATTTCCCTATATGTGTACCTCAAATTGTAATTTATAATTAATCTTCTATTACTGCAAATTTTAATTTATAAATAATCTTCTATTACTGCAATTTGCTTTCATCAGTGTTTCCATTTTCGCCCAATTTCGTGGCTTAATTTCTACATGGTATCAAATATTTTTTGATGCTATTGGAAATGAAAATAATCTGTTTGTGAGTTGAATTTAAATCAAAGCTCGAGGAAAATTTCGTGAGATCGTTGGTCTGGTGATCGTGGATCTATGATAGAAATTTGGTTGCGGTTTTGGCATAAAGATTTAAAAATTTGAGGCGAGGACTGCAAATTATGCAAATATTTGCACTTTGTTGCTCACATTGGAGTCTTTGCAGAAGAGAAGTCCATTTGAGCTTTTTTGAAGTGTTCATTCCGGAAAGGGAAGATTCAATTTGTTCAAAGTTTGAAAATCGCGTTTAACATTTGTGTTTAATTTGAGTCGATCTGTTCGATTTATTAAAATTGTTGAAACCTCGATTTGGAACCATCGAAACAACAAGCTTTAGTGCTAGAAATTATCGCTACAAATCTAAGGTCGGCATGGAAAGTAGTAAATATCATAGCAAAGCTGGCCAAGTAAGGTCAGCAATGACAAAGGCACGCCGAAATGAAGGTCGACTGGCGGGAATCAGCCAAAAATGGCTACGACTTGCAAAGCCGAATTTTAGACGAAGCCTTGAGTACCTATATTTTCCAAACCTACACACAAAGTTGAGAGCCAATAGAATAAAAGAAGACAGCAATTTCCAGCCGAATTGAACTTGCAAAGATATTTTAAATTTTACATTTCTGATCAAATATTGTCAATTTCCAGCCCAATTTCTGTCATAAATATGTAGCAATATTTGATCAGAAATGTAAAATTTAAAATATATTTGCAAGTTCAATTCGATATGTCTTCTTTTATTATGTCGTTCTCAGCTTTTTGTGCATGGTTTGAAAATTTGCTCAAGGCTTAGTCTAAAAATTGGCTTTATGTCAATGGGCCCTTGGTACTGGTCAAGTTGAAAAGTTCTAGATTCACTAGGGATCAAGTTTTGCTGAGTGCAAAGGTTTCGACGCCTAAAAAGGGATGAGGTGGGGATTGTACTCCTAGCGGATTTTGGCGGAATGGATACCCCTCAGACCTTGGCTCTAAGCTAAAGGGGACCCCCTTGGGGGTATCTCCAACAAAAAAAAATGGCTTTACAAGTCATTTTAAAATTTTTGCCATTTTTCGTCTATTCTTGCCAATCGACCACCATTTCGCTTGGTCAGCTTTGTTGTGAGCTTTACTTCTTTCCAGGCTGAACTTGGATTCGCAACAATATTTTCTAGCACTAAAGTTTGTTGTTTTAGAGGTAGTTACAATATGGTCACATGGGGTGCTTGGACATCTATTTTCATGGAGTTAGAGGTCTCATGGAGAAAAAATAATTATGCTACAAGATTAGTTGGAATCTTTTCCTGGAAAATGGCAGCCCCTACCTTTTAGGAGTACTTTGAGTTGTGTCTTGAATACTTCCACACTTCCTTCTACATTTTCAATTTGGGACTCTCATGGATAAAATCTAGGGGATTATACCTGTATCCTATAATCATGAATAGAGATAAAGTTCCATTTGAGGGGGTTCATCATGTCCTTTGATTTTTGTTTCCATCATTTTGTTGTCAAGATAAATTCAAAGAACTATTTTTCCTAGAAACAAGAGATAAAGAATCACTACTTTGAGTGGGATCTATTACCCTATCTCCTTGGACTTGTTCCTCATCCACATGACTATGAACAAAAAAATGCATGGTTTAACAAAAATGACAAGGTCTATGGACTAATATTTCTTACAACTTCTTAGGCTTTTCTATATCACATATAGCACATTGAGTGCCCTTTTACTGCTTGGACCATCATTTTCCAGATGTATGGATACCTTGGATCTTCCTCTAACAGTTATGTTTCCTCAGATGATATTGAGAATTTTGTGCCACATCTTGTGTGAACACATCCTCAGGGGATGATCATTTTATTTGGTTGGCATAAATTGATACTCCATCTCATCCATCTACTGTTGTATAGATAGATTTAAGTGTCTCTTCTTTGAGAGCTTCCAATGGTTCAATGTAGTATATATTGGCCAATATATTGCCTCTTGAAATTTTCCTCCAAAACCAAAAAGGGAATTGGAGAGGGATCTCTAACCTTTGTGGTGCCTTGATGGTTGGTGTGTGGCCCTCAGGTAGTGCCACTAGTAGAGGTGGTGCCAGACAGAGTTTCTCTAGTGGTGTTGCATAAGTGGCTAATTGATAGTCCAACAATACCATGACAGTTCCTACAAGTAGTGATCTAGTAGCTTTGTGTTGGAAAGAAGGTGGAGTTGGAGTCAAGTACCTTTTGGGAAAATCCGTCCATTTAAGTGGTGACCAAGCAAAACTCTAATAGTTGAGTGGCAACAAATATTACAATGGTGTTATTGGGTGCAAGGAAAACAAATTAAAAATGATTTGGGCTAGGCCTTGAAGCACATGCTACCCACCATATGGGTGGGATTGATCCCAAAGCCCCCACTTCCCTTGACAAAGGAGGTGGTGGTGAATGAGATTTGTTGTTGATTTGAGTTGTGAGCTCGAAATCCCTAAGGTTTGATAATTTTCCAAGTTTTAGGGGTGTCAAATCTAGGAAAATCAACACAAACCTGTCTTCAGGCTGAGTAGCTAAGGACCAATTCTTGAGGCGGGTAATACCTTCTTCACTTATGGATCTACAAACCAATGGGGGGTTTTCCCTACGATGTTGAATGAATGGTTGCTAGAATAAGCGATTACCTCACATCAAACAATACCCAATGCACAATGTATCCTTATATTGGTGTCACTAAATACCTATGTGCTTATTTGAAGGTATGAGGTGGAGCATCTATTTAACAAATAATCTTACATACAAGCATCTAAAAATGGGTTGTATGATAACCCCTTTAGATTTTATAAACTTTCATACATGGCAACAAAAACACATAGAATCATAAAATTGAAAGGTTCTTGAATTGATGTATTCTAGGACATGTTGAGGATTGTGGGAAGAGAACCAATTACAAATTGGTGCCTTCATCCATTGGGCAGCAAAATCACTAGATTCAACCAAACATATGACAACATAAACTTAGGTGATATCCTAATCAAGATATCACAAAAATACTATCATGTTATGATCTACAAGCAAGTTGGGCTATACATGTACATTTAGAAAAATGATAAATGAATTTAGAATATTAAGGGAGTCTAGTAATCCTTAGGAACACTCATGCATTCCTTACTATACTGAAAAGATACCATACAAAAGATTTGCATGTATTTTACAAACATCTAGTTGAAATACTAAATCAACACACATAAAAAATGTAACGGAACATACACAAGGAGACACTCAACTAAGGTTGATTCTTCCATTAACCAAACAAAATTCAAATCTTACACATGTTATCATAGGCTTGGGAAAGAACCCAATTCATTACAATGTAAAAACAACTATACCTAGAACTAAAATTTGAAACCCTAGGGCTTCTTGCAAGTATTTTTATTTTGTTAATGGCTTTGCAATTGCTCTTCCTATTCAAAACCCTCTCCTCCCTTTTTTTATGTTCTCATAATATGAAAATGAAGCTAAGGCTAAAACCCATGGCTAAGCTATTAGGGGAATGTCAAAAGGTTGAGCCACCTGGAAATTCCCTAGCCACAACCCTCACCAAATGTCCAAATGACACATATCTTTTGCAAATCCAATATGTTTGACAAGGGCATGAGAAACCATTCTCTAACCAACACCATACACCTATAGTGAATGATCAATATGGTTGAGTACAAGGAAACAACATGTTGTACCCAAAATAATTTTTTGGCATTCTGTGATAAATTGAGCTAAATCTTGTTAAAATGTCCATTGGGAATTCTATTTTAGGGTAAACCAAACATAGGAATGCTTTTGTGGGTTTTACGTCGAGGAACACATGTGCAAATGACCACGAAAATTTAATCGGGGTTTTAAGCCCCTATTTTAGGAAACCGAAAATAGGACCTTCCCAGAAATGATTGAAAATGATTTTGATAGGATTAAATGACTTCACGATCACACTGGTCAAGTTAGAATCATCAAAAGACACGTTTTACTTTGGTGGGTCTATTTCTATTTTTCAAGAACAAAGTTAGGAGCTTCGTAGCCATTAATGGCAAATTGGCCAGTACCAAGTGTTGAAAGATAAGCTTCAAAAGCTTCAACGACGCAACCATGGTGAAAAAAATCTAAAAAGATGTTGTTTGATGAAGGAGATTCCTGAAACCCAAAGAGGTCAAAATTTGACCAACTCTGGAAATGTTACGAAGGAGAAACAAGTTCACATGCTGAAAAGAGCCTTTTTCAAGCAGGGGCGCCCATGATCTTTAAAGGTCAAATGCAGCCTGTTGGATCATCCAAGGCAGTCATCTTTGGCTTTTGCTTGCTGGCTCGACAATGAAACAAACAACTAAATCATCTGATGAGTTGATCATAAGTAGTTGCTGACGAAGTAAAAAGAGGCAGTTGAAGAAATATCAGGAAATGAATGTCAAAGGTGAAGATCAAAGAAAAAAGAGCCTTTTCAAAAGAAAGGCGCCCTTCCTTTTGGACCTCTAGATGCTGACAAAAGACCAAAGGCCTCCCAAGACAATCTTCTCAGCCTAGGTAGATCTCAACAACGCAACTGCAAGCACAGGCATCTGATGAGGCAGCCAACAAATAATCAGGATTTAACTAGGCAACTTTTTAGATGAAGATAACCATGTTGAAGGACAAAAGCGCCCTTTTCAATGAGGGGTGCCCTTGAATAAAGGAACCCTAAAATGACTTCTGGATTTTCCAAGTCCAGTCATCTTTGGCGAAACAGAGTTGGATACCTGACAAGATATCAAACAAGAACATCTGATTCTCCGATCAACGAGAAATCTAGATCAAAGCACGAGAGGTCATTTCAAACGCTGAAGAATGAGGATTGAAAATTTACCAAGGCACAAGCAAAAGCGCCCTTTCTTGGAAAAGGCACCCTTTCTTTTGAAGCCCTGAACTCAGCTTTTTACCATCATGTCTCCCAGGCACTTCTCTTTAGGATAGATCCAGCTCAGCAGTGAATGTGTCAACAACATCTCAGGATCAACAGATCAAGCCAGATTCAGGATCAAATTGAGGTCATTCAAGAGAGAAAATAATAAAAAAAACTTGCAAAACTCAAAAGGGACGCCTAAAAGAAGTCAAAGGTCAAGTTGTTGACTAAAGTCAAGATATTTTGAGTTAAACTTGGCTAAAACACTCCACGATCAGTGGAAATCACCTTTTGAACTTCAGATCAAGCCAAACCACTTTTGATCATGAGTTAAGTCCCCAAACTTGTGGATCTAAGGCTTGAGTCTATGTAATCAAGGTATAGGCATCCCACTTCATTATTTCATTGCAGGTTGATGATCAAGAATAGCCATAAGCTCTCAAGGACGACATTTACAGATCTAGCCAAGGTTTTCATCCGTTCTTCGATATTTCTTGCAGATCTGAAGCAAAAGAAGATTGCTAATCTGAGGTTGGTTTCAGAGACAGATTTTCTCAGGGAGTCAGATAAAAATTTCCAATCCATCTCTTAATCTACTCTCTCTCTCTTTTGTCTTAGGTTTTCTCGCAGCATGTCACACAAAGCAGCAGGCTATATCAGATCTAATCAACTAGATAGATTCAGCATAATTTTCCAATGAAACCCATCTCGTCAGATTTTCCAAAATCAACAAACTTGCTGCCCCTATTTTTGGGGGTTTTTCCCAAAAAATTTCAGAATCAAAATTTTGAGGAACTGGGCTTGTTTAGCATTGAAGCACGAACAAAACCCATGTGCCAGATCTCCTTTTCCTAAAAATACCTCTTGCTGTGGCCATTTTCGTGGGTTTTCTTGTTGTTTGAACACATTCGTTTACAAATAATAGCAAGTTCTTCTTCACAGAATGACAATTTGGCATACTTGGGCTCCAATTGAACAACCAGACCTTGCACCAGCAACTCTCCAACCAGATCTTACACACATTGTTGGAGAGCAAACGGACATCATCAGCAATCTGCGGATCTTTATCTTTGAAAAGAATACATCTCCCGCTCAGTGGAGAGCCGCAGCAATTACTCTGGACGAAGAAGAAAGAAAGGCTGATCTTGTAGCAGTAAGACCAATTTTACCACCTCCCACGTGGCAATAAGCACCTTGGCTTGCCAACTACGAAGAGGTCATTCCAAGCATGGAGCCGCCAAAGTTACCAAGAGCAATAGCTTGCGCAAGAAGAGGAGATGTCGTGTCATCAAAGCATTAATTATCCGGAAACGAAAGAAGTCAACACATGGATCAAGGAGTTGTTGACCGGAAATGGTGAAGTGTGAAAAGACACCAAAGAAGGATGTCCTACACCCTCCAAGTGGCATTTATGATACTTGAGTTTGACTTGATGCTTCTTTCCAAGTCAACTCAAGATGACATTAAATGTAATTGGAGTTAACTTGATGCCCCTTTCCAAGTTAACTCCATATCCCTTAAATCATGCATTGTCAGATCCCACTGATTAAGGATGTCTAATCGGCTTCCATGATTTGTGGATCCTAGATCTCCACTAAATGTGGATGTCTATTTTGGAGGGATACTTACATTAAAGTTCACCTTTAGTTTACTTTCAGTCAACTGAAGTAGTTTCGAGTTGACTCTTTGTTTACTTTAGTTAATGTATAGTTTTCCCGCTAACTCCGCTTGTTCTCCTTTTAGGAATAAATCTTGCTAATTGATTGGCAAGAACCTATTGTTAACTAAGGGAGATTTTAATGCCCATTCTCTCGAAGTTCTATAAATAAGAGCCTTGGGCTCATTGTTTGTTTAAATTTTACTTGCTATGCAAAATTGTTGTGCCATTGTTGCCAACAACTTTGAAAGTGGATATTTGTTCACTCTTGGACGAGAGTTCATTGGTCGATTGTAATTGTGCATGATTTCGTGCCTTTGATATCCCAACCTTTGTAATTCGTTGATAAAGCTTGAAGAAGAATATCATAAGGCGCTTGCATTTTGATCTACCTATTTGAGTTATTTCCACGTCTTGTTTCAAATAGCTTGTTGTTTCATTTCCCTCCTCGGATAGGGGTTCCTCCTCCTTGGATATTTGTCATTGACAGTTATCATTTGTTGTTGTTTAATGTATTGTCCTTCAATCTATACTTCGGATAGGGGTTCCTCCTCCTTAGCAAGCTTGTTGGCCAAGACGTTGTTTATCTATTGTTTCTTGTAAACCATTTCCTAGCCCATACCTCGGATAGGGGTTCCTCCTCGGAAGGTCTCAGATCTAGTTTATTGTAAAGAGTGTTTGCTTGTACCAACCTTATCTTGGTGTATACCCGAGAGTTCAGAGCCTTAGTCATATTCTTAGGAGACGACGAATTCAGGTGATGGAAACCTTCATTCCCGCTCCTTTACCCTCATGCTTTTTTTACCTTGAAGGTATTGGATAGATTAAAAGCTAGAATAGTCATAGTTAAGATCTGCAGAAACCAGAGAAAAGCTTAGCTACGACACATTGTGTTTGTGTACCCTTGTGTCCTATCGCTGAAGTACAAAAAGATAGAAGTCTTAGTTTACCATTCCCTTCCTTACGCATTGCTTTTAGTAGAGAGGGACTTCTCCTCTTTAAACAACGAAGAAGTGTTGCAAAACATTTGAAATAGCTTAACGTTTACAATCAGCACTCCAGAGGTGCTAATTTAAACGCCAACAGTTTTCTGGTGCCCACCGTGGGGCAACGAGGCATCAAACTTCAAGAAAAGCTTAACGCTTTTATGTCACAGGAATGATCCTTTGGTATCCAATTGCATGATCCATACAAGAAGCAATGGATGGTAACAACAATAATGCTGGCAAGAGGCGTCCACCTTCATTACCTTGGGGTAATAGTATTGGACCTCTGGCTTTTCAGGTAAATCATGAATTACCTAAAGGGTCAAGGAAGAACTTTCCCCTATTTCACGGTGATGGAAGTCGACATCCAAATGAACATTTTGCTTCATTCACAACAGCTTGCGCCATCTTGCATGTAC
>VDFB02308477.1:0-19604 GCA_007258455.2 Sequoia sempervirens | reverse complement strand
ACATCTAATTCAAGATCAAGATCCACATTTTTCATGTCCACTTCATGTTAGACTGTAGATTTACATTTCAATACATCATTCAAGGTATCATTATTCATGTTTCATTTTCATTATTTCATCATAAGGTTTAATTACCTAAACAAGGTTTGACCAAGGAAACCCCCTATCCACTAAGAAAACATAATTTTTCCCTCTCTTTGATTTATGATTAGCAGATCTAGGTTGAATATCTATTGAAGAGCAAGATTGGAGAAAATTTGTCAAGTTGTCAAAGTTGTCATCTACATTGCAAGATCATGGAAAGTCACCTACAAGTTGTAATTTAGTGTTTCAGACTCAAAGATTTGATAGGAGAGAAGATACAAGAGAACATTAGAGGATGTAAAAATTTTAGATCAACCTAGATACTGGGACTAAATCACCACTTGAGACATATGAGTCCCAATATACTAGATTTTAGGCATTTTCTATAGATCCTAGTTTAGCAGTTCCAGATTCTAGTTCTGAACCAACCCTAAACTAGGACTAAATCACCCCTACTACTGTATGAGTCCCAGTGTGATTTAAAGGTCATATTTTTAGGATTTCAGACCTTGTTTAGAGCCTCTTCATATTTCAAGGTGCACCTCTATTTATCTCTAGTTTGTTATTCTAATTTGAATTCATTTTCTAGCTTAAATTGTTAGGTTTTGCATGTTACTTGTCTTCCCAAGCATTTCTTGGTGGTGAAGCCTCTTATTTACTTTAGCCACACCCCTAGAACACCTTATTTTAGATCACTTTCCCTCATTTTCATCCCTATATTGAGATCTCTAGGGTTTCCTTAAGTGAAACTTGAAGAAAATAGGTGGAAAGGCCATAAACCATAGTCCTATCTTCCAAAAATATACCTGACCCCCCACTATTTTCTAGGTTTCATTTTGGGGAACCTATCCTTTGGACACCTTATTTCTTATTTGGATTGCATCATAGTCCTATATTTAGCTTACATTAACTTTTCATTAGGTATTGCATTAGTTAATTTGTATTTAGGGTTTCTAATCATTGCATTAGTGAAAGTGCATATACATTGCATTTTTGCATCTTGCATCATTGAAATTCACTTTAAATCTATAATTTCAATTATTTTAGACATCATAAAAGCTAGATACCTTAATATTCACCCAAAATTTGTTGAATTTGTTGCAAAAACCCTAATTTAGGACTCATTCATTCCTATAGGTTATTTAGTCCCTGTACGGGTTGGTTTCCCTACTTTTTAGAAATTTTGTGTTGTGTATTTGTCTTTCTATTTGTTTTTGTTAGCTATTTGTTTTAGTTTGTTGGGTTTCTGTTACATTCATTTCATTAGATCTAGCTTAATTTGGTTCATTTTTTGTATCACTTAATTTCAAATTTCCATTTACGACATTTCATTTTTTAGATTTTTGCATAGCGTAATCAAGAAATTAACTTGTTTGCAATCTAAAAATTGAATTTACACATTTTATTCTAGGTCACTAAGTTTTTATAGACTACTTTTCACAAATTTTAGTATCTTTCTTTTCCATATTTTGCAAAGAAAAAGTTAGTCAATAAACATGTTATTCATTCATTCAATACATTTCCTAGTTATGAGAGTCTCATAGTGTAAGACAATGAAAATGTTGACATATTTCTTAACTATGCAATCCCTCATATCTCTCCTATTTGTGGGAATGATGTGATAGAAGAATATGAAAGCATAGACAATCATGATAATCATATTTTCTCTTCTCCTAATATCTCTTTACTAATTCCATAGTGTCCTTAATCATCTCTTTATCATCATATTTGACTCTTCAATTAAATAAATCAAGTTTAATTGATTAATCATCTCCTAGATTCATCTTCCTCAAATTAATTAACCTTTATCTTACATCATCCTTTTAATTAAATAAACCAAACTTTATTTAATTAAATCCGACATTCATATTTCTCCCTTTTTTATTTAAATAAATCCAAATACTTAAATCAAATAGGTCAAAAGAATCTAATCGTCATCTAATTTAATCAAACTATGATTAATCTAATCTAACCACCCATCACATCCCCTAGCTTTTCCCACTTGCACAAATAAATCAATTTATTGATTTATTAATTCATCATTTTCCATCAACATGGCATCTTTGAGGAATATTCTGTAGTACCCCTCCGTTTATGCTATGCTTTCTGTTGATACTTTCTTATACTGTTAGACTTATGTTGTTTTGTTGGATACTTGGATCACTGATTTTGAGTGATGATGGATTATTCTGTGACATGATGATACTTTGTGTGATGTTTATTGTTTTCAGACATGATATGATTTAGTGTAGATGTTCATTTTTAGTTGATATTGCTATGCACATGCTTATGATGGACTAACAATATTTGTTGAGTCAGTTTTCTGTGAGTGTATTGGTGTGGAGAACAGAATCGCATCACTCACTTGCGAGTGCCCTGCGATATCTGTGATTTTCTCCGCACGGTGTGTCTGTTTTAATGCTTTATATATATATACTTGCATGTACATTGTTTGCTTGGTTGCAGGATTTGTAGGTACATGACACCGACTCCACCTGTGTAATCAGGTCTGAGCGTGTCAAGACTCAACGAAATTGTTGATCAGGAGATAGTAGTTAGGTTAATCCTAGTCTGGTCTTTAACCTTAGATTTAGTACAATGTCAGTTTTCAGTTTGGGTCATAGGTTGTGATGTGTTTCTGTTGGTTAAATCATTTTTGAAAAGAAAATATTGGTTAATTTTAAATGTTAGTTATTGTGCTTTATTTATTTTGTTATTTAAATTAATATTTAAATATGATTGAAATTTATTTATTTAATAATTTAATACATTAGTTAGTTTAATTAGTTAAATAGTTGATCTTTAAAAGGATTTAACTATTTAATTAAATAAATTAATTGATTAGATTAAATTATTAAGTGCATAAATTATATTGTGTTTAAATAAATTAGAAAATAAATTAAAATAGAAAATGCATGTAAAATAAAATTGTTATTGAAAATTAATTTTTTAGTATTTAAATAAAATGCATGCAAATTGATTTGTAAAAGTTTAAATTAAATAAATAGGAAATTGCATGCAAATTATTAAATGGCAAAACTGCCGAGAGGTGGAGAAGATATTTTCTCAACAACCTCTCGACATGTGTGTGAGTGCCATAATTTTCATTTGGGGTTGTTGAAAATTTTTACGGAGGATATTGAGGATCTCGGGAAATTGCACGGGGTTATTCTATTGCCTTGGGGAAATTTTCGGGGCTCTGGCAAAATTATTTCTCTGTGTTAAAAATTTCTATTTTCTTAAAATTTGTTATCTCTCTGGATTGAATATCTTGGGGAATTTGGGTTGGTGTTGGAGAAGCTTTTTGGGATTTGAATTCTCCAGGCAGAAGTTACACTTCAACTGCCATATCTTCAAGCACAGGAAACCAGGTATTCTTTGGTTATTATTCTTATTTATTCTTAAATTCTTTTGCAAAGACTTTCTGTGAATTTCAAGAAAACAAGATTTTAAACAAAAACTGTGAAAGAAGATCTTTGTGAAATTGTGAAATTAAAAAAAAAAAATTATAGAAAATCAAATAGGGCAAACAGAAATTAAGGTAGATCAAATTTTAAGATTTGTGATTGATTTGAATTGATATTTTAGTTGGGAAATTGCTGTGTAATTAAATGAAATTTTCTTGGTGAATTAATTTGTTAAATGGTTAAACTTCTTTTAAAATTATTTTAGAAAACACTAAGGAAAACAAATGTATAAACACAGTAATCTCCCAGAATTTTTTTTAGAGAACTCTCTCTGGAATGCATATATATATATATATATATATAAATAGCATTTTATATACTGTTGAAAAATTTTGTACATATACCAAAATATATGAAAATATTTGTGAGATTTATAAACCGATTTAAAAAAAAATGAATGTAGATTTCCGTCAAAAATTGCCGAACGGCGGATTTAATTCAAAAATTCCTTTTAAAAAAAAAATATGTTGAAATTCGTTTGTTTGTTTTATTTTAATGAAAAAAAAAAAATTTATAGGGTTTGGGGAGGGCCGAACCCTCCCCTCTCCCTTTCAGTGGAGGCGCAGCCCCACGGCTGCGCACAGCAGCCACCAGGGCTGCTGAGCGCAGCCCTGGTAAGGGCTGCGCCAGGGGGGTTTTCCCCAAAATAAACTTTTATGAACTTTGTTTTTTTTCAAACAAAAATTTCATTTCGTTATTGTTTAAATGTTTTTTTTTTTTTTATTAATTGATATAAATGTTATTTTAAATAATATATGTATTAGTATTATATATATATAAATATAATTAGTTATATATATATATATATTTATTTATTTGAATGTTGTAAATTATAAGGAAATAAAAGAAATTTTAATTGTATATATATATATACATTATTTCTTTTAAAATAATGATGTTTTAGAAATATATTAAATAAAGGTTGAGAAAACTATAGTGAATTATATTTAGTAAAATTGTGAAAATCAGCAAGATAGAGTAAAGGAAGTAGTTATTTTCTTGCAATTTGCAAATATGTTTATTTTCAAACTGATTGATATATGGATTTAGTAAATTCAAATTGTAGATATATAATTTGATGATTTGATTTCAGTTGTGTGTTAAAATGGGGAAAATGGGAAAGAATGTAATTTTCTATTTTAAAGTCTTCCAGATGAATTTTGAGAGTGGGAATTTTGGGAATGTTAAGATGATATTTGTTTGTAAATCAAATTGTGTATATGGTTTTGTTTAGAGGTTGACATCTGTATTATGAACACTGAAGGTTGTTCGTTATAATGTGATTTGGTCTTTTTATTGGTATGGGTTAGATGTACACCTTGTAAACCATAATCTTGAAAACATAGATTCCCATGTTATGTTTAGGGGAGTGGCTAATTGTAAGGGCCGACACACAAAGTGGTGTTAGGGTAACTTACAATTAGTTAACTAAGTCAGTGATAATTAAATGACACATTAGATAGAGATTAAAATTTGTAATAAGATATGCATGCCTCGTTTATGACTCATAAGCTACTACAGTTATGAGTATAAGTCAAGAAGGCCTGGAATGGAAAAATCGGTGTCTCGTTTCCTTAAGAGGCATTCGATTTCGCAACTGTATGTAATAGGGGCCGGGTTTCGTAAGAGGTTACCAGGGTAACCCAAGGATTGGGGGCCGGGACCTAGGAAGAAACACCAGGGTAACCATTGCATCATTGTGATGACACTCCACCTAGAATAACAGTTAAACCTTGTGATTGTGTTTCAAATCAATTGTCAAATCTGGAAGTAATGTAACCAATAGTGTGTATGTACTAGTGTCTAGGGTTAGTAGATTTGGTCTAGGTAGCCTTATTACTATCTCCTAGCATGGGGGGTGGACCTACAGGTACCACATGGTTGGGTGGAACGTGCACCTTACTCCGTTGGGTCCCCAGTTTGATCGTAGCATTGAGCGCTTCAAAGATGGAGAGCTCGCACATGGACTTTCTTTATTCTTTCATCTTTGTATATTGTAAACTTGAAATGTAAAACATCCCTCAAATATATATAAGAGGTGATCAATGTAATTGTAAAGTATTTGTTATTTGAACTACCTCGTCAGATGGATGAGCAATGTAATATCTTATCAATGCAATGTATGGAAAAAAAATGTTTGTACTTAAATATATCTTGAATGGAAATTTATTATTATGCAATGTTTACTTTATGTTATGATTTAATTGGGAGCAATGCGAAATACTTAAGTCACTTAAGGAAAACTCAAAGTAGTGTAACGTCGTTTAACCTAAGAATGTATGCAACTTATTACATAATATTAATACTAAAAAAAAAAATTATTACACTTTTATATCACTTTTGCAACATTCTTAGGTTATTTAGATGGGGCATTACATATTCCCTCAAATTTGAATTCAAAAACAAGTTGACATGTACATCCAACAAGGCATTTATGAGCTCATACATGTCTCTTGCATGTTTTTTGCAAAGGTCAAACTCAATATTTAACTCTCAAATTCAAATTTCAAATCTCCCCCTCTTTAGCACATTGACCAAAACTTGCACATTCCTCAACCTATCACAAGTTGACAAATGGCCTCTTCTCATTGGTGGATCTTTAGTCCCACATCCTCCATGTTTGGAATTCTTCTATCATTCTATTCTATAAATAGAGATCATCTACATTTATTTAATCCTCCACAAATTGATCCAAAATCTCATGCGAAAGTTACTCTCTTAAATGGAGAGCTAATTTTGTCCATCATCATTTGCAACATCAAGCTTGTCAAGAGTTGGGAAAGGGCTACTTTTCACATCAAAATAGGACCAATCCAATATGGGATAGATATACTTCATGTTTTTCTATAGATTCTTTAGTTATCTTGTTATTGTATTGCATTTTGAAAAAAAAAGCATGTAGACATATAAAATATACAGATTGATATTGCACACTCGATCCAGATCTACTAACATCGCTTCATCCTAAATTATCCCTCTATCTAACCATTTAATCAAATAGCCTTATTTGATTAAAGTCATCATAATTCCCCTTTTAATTAAATAAATCCCTCGATTTAATTAAATCACTGTCTCTGTGCAACTAGCTAGGTCATTTCATCTTCCCATATTTATTTAATTAAATAATCCATATTATTTTATTAAATCTCTAAAGTTCATCTAATTAAATTAAATAAATCAAACATTTATCTAATTTAATCTAGCATCACCCCCTTTGGTTAAATAAATAAAAAATATTTATTTAACTAGGTCTAAATCATTCTCTTCTCATTTTGAGTTATTTAAATCCTAAAATCTAAGTCAAAATGGTCAAATCAAATAATCTCCCTTAAATTAATCAAATCATGATTAATGTTAATCCTAATCACTCAAATCCTCTAGATTTTGGAACTTGCACATGAAAATCAATTTAATTTATTTATAAATCATTTATTTTCATTCAAAAAAGGCATCAAAGATGGAATATTCCTCAAATTTTAAATCTCCCCCCAAAAGGAATTGTCCCTTCCAACAAAGCATTTAAAATTTGAGGAATATTCCATCTTTGATGCCTTTTTTGAATGAAAATAGATGATTTATAAATAAATTAAATTGATTTTCATGTGGAAGTTGCAAAATCTAGAGGATTTGAGTGATTAGGATTAACATTAATCATGATTTCATTAATTTAAAGGAGATTAGTTGATTTGACCATTTTGACTTAGATTTTAGAATTTAAATAACTTAAAATGAGAAAAGAATGATTTAGACCTAGTTAAATAAATATTTTTTATTTATTTAACCAAAGGGAGTGATGTTAGATTAAATTAGATAAATGCTTGATTTATTTAATTTAATTAGATGAACTTTAGAGATTTAATCAAATAATATGGATTATTTAATTAAATAAAGATAGGAAGATGAAATGACCTAGCTAATTACATAGAGATAGTGATTTAATTAAATCGATGGATTTATTTAATGAAAAGGGGAATTATGATGACTTTAATCAAATAAGGCTATTTGATTAAATGGTTAGATAGAAGGATAATTTAGGATGAAGTGATGTTAGTAGATTTGGATCGAGTGTGCAATATGAATTTGTATATTTTCTATGTCTACATTTTGCCCCTCTTTGAAGCAATGCACTTGTTGCGTTAGTTCAAAGAATAACCTTTCCATGATCAAAAGTCAAAATTTATTTGATTTTTTTTTCAGATGCCCCACTACTGCCCCCAACGAATGAAGAATTACGCCAGTATACTGCCCCCTCGAGAGATCAGGCGAAGAACAACTTAAGAACACTCCTACTAAGATATCATTATGGGACCTTATTCAAGCCTCCTCTTATTATCAAAACATGATTCAAATTTCCTTACAAAAAGTTCCTACGTCCCTCTTAATGTGAAACCAAATCACATAGCAACTCTAATTCAAGGAATGAATACAATTAATATAGACATTACTTTTCATCAACATAAGCTACCTTCTTTGGAAATGAGAAAGAAAAATGATGCCTTCATGATAATATCTAGAGTAAATAGGATATGCATAAAAATAACCGTTGTGGAAAATAACTTAGCTCTTAATATGTGTAGTGTGAACCTTTTGGATAAACTTGGTGTGGATAAATCAAGAAGTGAACCTCATTCCTTATCAACTAAAGGATTTGACAATATAGGAAACAAACCTCTTGGTGTGATTACTTTTCCTATTACAATTGAAAAGGCTATCTTACAAACTCCTATTCATGTTATGCATCATGATCTTTCATACAATCTTCTTTTAGGAAGACCTTGGATTCATGAGATGCATGCACTTCCTTCAAATCTTCATCGTATAATGAAGTATGTATATAAAAATAAAGTGTAGCAAGTTGAAATGGACCCCAATCTTGAAAGTTTCTTACAAGTTGAAAAAGGAATGACAAGCCCTCTAAACTCATTAATTCCAACCTTGAACATAGAACCTATGAAAGAAGTGACGAAGTTAGTAGAAGATGGTTGGGGTTCCTTATGCTTCACACCTTCATTTATGGGAGAGTACACAATCACAACAAAATAAATCAAAAAACAAAAGCAACCAATGGTAATTTCAACATATAATTTGGAAGAAAACTCACAAGAATATATCGCATCTACTCAAGAAGAAGAAACAAGCTATACAACAAACTTTGTTGAGATGCATTATCAACAAGCACCAAACCGAAAAGAAATGGAGAAACTTTATGGAAAAGGTTATGAATTTATGATACAAACTGGCTATAGTGGAAAGGATGTGGAAAGAAAGAGAAAGGAATCCATGTTCCTATAGAACCTAACATGCAAGGAACAACTAATGGTCTTGGTTATTATCTCTCGAAACAAGCAAGAAAGTCTTCACTTAATATCAAAATTATAACAAAATATTACTCTAAGCCAACCTTAACATTAGTGCATCTTGAACTAATAGAAACTAGTGGTCTTGATTACCATACTTTGAAAGAAATGAAAGAAATAGAGAAATCTTTGCTTAATATCAATGTCATCATGCAAAACACTAACAATTGGACTTTGTTATATTTTATACCATCCTTTCAAAGAGAGAACAAAGTCTTGCAATCTAAAGATTCTTTTGAGATATCTTTGTCACAAAATAAAGGAACATCTTCTATTGATCAAGAGGGTATCTTGTCAAGACTTCTCCAAGATCATTTGATATCCCTCCCTTCAAGAACATCAAATAAATTTTATGATAAGAGTTCAATTTTTGCATATCATAGTGTTCGTGGTTATTCTAGTAATGAATGTAAGGATTTGAGTAATTGAATTCAACATCTTAAGGATTTTGGTGTTCTTCCTTGTGTTGATGCACTTTTTTTCTCTAATTGATATTGATTTTCATGTTTCTCATCAATCATCTTAGCTCATCCTTGTCCTACACTATGTGGGTACAAAGGATTAGGTTAGCCTTGTCCTTGTATGACACCTATCATTGTCTCTTTTGCATAGTTGACCACCTTCCATGTATATATAAGATCAATCTTTGGATTTGGATGACATGCCTTAAGTTGGCTCGTAGGTGACGTACTAATTTTTTGGGGCAACCCCTTTTCATGATGTATTTTCATTTGGGAACATATGACTTGGTATAGGGATTTCTAAAGAAGATCTCATGTTTTTTCTTTTACTTTAAATAAATTTCTCATAGTTTCCCTCTTAGGAAAAATCTATTCCCACCTTGGAGGGATGTTCTCAAGTTTCTTTATTTCCAAACCCATGATGTAGGAAACAAATTTTGTTAGCATTCCAAGTCTAGAATGCGATTCTTGGAAAAAATTGCAAGGATTTTCAAGAAAAAATATCTTGGAAATGAATGCATTTTCTAAAAATCAAAGTATCATGCAAATAACATTGTCACACATACAAGGGAGAACTCAAGAAAAGAAGAGAGAAAGATAAGAAAAGAGTGAAAGAGAAAAAATTAAATAATGAACAAGAGGTCCATAGGGGTGATTTGATATATCGCCATCAGAGCTACTCATAAATATATATATATATATAAGTATAAGAGTAGTAGTATATAAATAAAGTGTCATTAGCCCCCTGCTATATCAGACCATGTGAAGAATGCACAAGAAAAAAAATAGTAAAAATAACAAATTGGGTCAACATGGAAGGGAAGCCTAAATGCCCCCAATGCTTTGCATCATCCCCAATTTGTTGAAAACCAAAGCACATAATAGAGGAAGAATGATGATATAGATAGAAGAAGGTTTACAACATAAAATCACTCATGTATCCAAGCACCAACAAGGGTGAAAAGGGTCATCAAAAAACACATAACACAAGTATGGGGGAACACATCACAACACACACACACATCTAATCTAAAGATAAAGAAGAGGCCTCCCCCTAACACTCATCGACCAAGAGGTTGTTTGCTTCCTAATCTAGATTATTATAAGGGGAAGGTGGAAGAGCCTACAATGGTGGAATATTAAGGGGAGGAGCTCCCAACCCTCCCACAATAAGTGATAAGGAAGAAGCCCCCGTGAGGTCTTCTCCACTTGACTTTTATGGAGCTATGGTTAGCAACATTGTGAAGATCTCCAACAAGACCAAACTTCATCCAAAGAGTTGAACATGCACTTTACAGGATGACACCTAAGATTCAACACTTTTTTCATCAAGTGACTCAAGAGTGATGAAGAACTTAGGAGAAACTGGGAATTGTTCCATCATCAAGATAAACAAGCTATCTTAGGATTACCCCTTAGAGAGTGTGGGCTCCTCTTATGCCCTCAATTTTTGGAAGGACCAACCTCTACCTTCTACTTCATTGGAGGATGTGAACTCCCCACATATGAGGCAAGAAGCACGAAAGAGGAGGAGAGAACCATAGAGGACACCACTGAGGTATTCGGCATGTACACAGGTTTAGGGAATGGAAAGATTTCCAAAAGGAACATCAGCAAGGGAAGCTCAATTGAAGGAGTGATAAACAACCACACCTTTTTGAGGTCAGGTGCACTCATAGTAGTAGCCAAAAGAGATGTTGAGCTTGGTTGAATAGAAGCAAAGGGGAGGATAGAGGAGGACATGGAAAGAGGCCTGGAAGCAAGGGTGTTCATCTCCTCTTCCTTCTTCTACAAAGCAACCTGCTCAGCTTCCATAGCCTTTTTCTGGTGCTTGCGCTCATGCACGAGGTCATTTCTATGACTCTTCAAGCTAGAGGCTAGAAGCTAAAGACTCCTACTCAACCATAGTGGTGTCCATCATAGTCGTTCTAGCAGAAGGACATACTCCTAAATGAGAGTAGGAGGAATATATTGAGAGTTAGTAGAGGGAGTCATCTCTAGCGCCTTAGTGGTAGACCTCTTCCCATTCACTAATTTTGGAGCAGGAGCAATGGGAGGTCGTGGAGGCTGAGACATAGAGGATTCCTTGAAGGGACCCTTCCTTCTACCAATAGGAAGGGCCAAGGTCTAGGGGTCATATAGGGAAGATCAAATATCCAAATCTTGGGTTTTCACCAAGCTAGTATCATCAAACTCCTTAGGTAAAATCTAGGAGTATTCATCCAAAACTCTTCTTTAGAAAAAGGAGTGGGAGAAGCACCTTAAGGATTTATGAGCTTTTCATGTCCCTTTCAAGAAGAGAAGGAAGTTGGATGTTGGACTAGTAGAAGGTTCAAATTTGGTTGTACTTTTTCCTTGGTCTTATACTTTACATAGTTCCAATAAAGTAGATATGTTCTCAGGGGAAGCGGACCGACCGGGGCAGGCCAAAAATGATCTAATGAGTAACCCCCATGGGAAACCAATGGTTTGTATCCAATTTTGTGTACTTTATGCACAACACCATCATGAGAGAACTTTAAACATTTATGAATGATAAAAGAAATTCCATTCATGGAAGCTAGCCAAGGTATGCCCAACTTCACCCTAAACAAACTTGATTTTAGGATAACATCAAAGGTCATGACTATAGTCCTAGCTAGGTCCAGCTAGGATGGATAGAGTTATTGAGCCATATGGCTTGAGAGATAGGCCATCATGTGTATGGATGGTAGACTTCATTTCTTTTGTACTCCTTATGTACCAAATTCAACCATAGTGTCTCCTCGGTGATGACATTCACTCAGCTCATAGGGCCAACTATGACCCCTATCACATTGTTCCCATTGAAACAAGTGAGAATGTAGAGGGGAGAGGGATTTTATTCAAGAGAAAATCCTGCAAGGTGAATGTCATGTCCAGCAAGCCAATCACAGGTTACATGGTAGGAATTACTGTAACTATGTTAATGTACACCTTGGGTTGGGTAACTAGTGGAATCAAAGGGATCAATAATTAAGTTAGCAGAATGAGCTAGAAACAAGTTTGATATATCTACAACTCACTATTTTCTTTTTCCACCAATTTGTTCACATTTTGTTTACTTCCATTGAGACAAATAGTACCGTCTTTGATGCGGTCTTGTATCTTATGACACAGGAACATAAAACGTTCACTATTATGTCCATTTCACTCGATGGTACTGACATAAGGCATTTGCATCATAACAATCTAGGTAAGGTTCCTTGAGAGGTCTAGGGTTCTCCAAGGTTATGATATTATCCTTCAACAACTTTTGTAAGATGGAAGAATAACACTCTACTAACTTTATGAACTTTTTGTTGCATCTGAATCCATTGTCATTCATTATAGCCACTACATTTGTAACAACCTTATCTTTTCCTGAAATTGATACAATGGAATTTCCTTCTAAACGAGAGCGTGAGGAGGATCCCCCGAACAAAACTAATTTTTTTTGGTATTCTCATAATTTCGCACATAGATGTGCAAAGGAAGGATATTTCATAAGGGAAAAATTTTCTTTCCAGGGTCTCTGTCGGTTCCCTATTGACACCTTTTTCAGATCAAAATTGGACAGCAGGTATGATATTTGTGAAAAGAGTGGTTGATACTATAATATAAAATAAGTTATCTTCTCATTATTTCCCTGCTTGAATCGGACAAGATTCGAAAAGGTCATCTTCGTTCCAATTTTGGCTTGGAACTATTGGAGAAACCTATTTACAAGTTGATCAAATGAGAAAATAGAACTGTCGAGTAAGGAACACTACCACTCGAGCATTGTATCCTTAAGAGATTGAGCGAATAATTTTTCCATCAATGCATCATGATGGAAGATTTATGTACACATGGAATTAAAGGAAAACACATGTGTTTTTAGTTCCCCTTTGTCACCATATTTTTTAAATTTTAGAATTTTCATTCCTTGTGGCAAGGGAGTACGTAAGATTGCTACCGAAAATGGACTATGTTGGAAAAAGGTTTGAAAGATAGGCTAGGTGGATTCCTAGGAGAGACTTGCCAACTAATTTTTCATATTCAACCCATATTCTAAAGCAAGGCATTCAAAAGAGGGTTATTAGATGATAAGAGACTAGTGGAACCTCCAGAACCACCACCACTACTATGACCATTGCTAGCCCCACCACCACTGGTAAGGCCTCTAGCGGAGCCACCTCCACTACTGAAGCCACCTCCACCAGTGCCACCTCAACCACCAAGGTCACTACCACCCATTCCACCAAAACCTCCACCACCAGGGGCAGTAGCAGGGGTGAAACTAAACCTAAGGGGGGTTTTACTCACATTAAGGGTCTAAGGCTCTTGGGAAGTAGAAGAGAAACTAATCACTAGCCTTGATTCGGTCATGGATATGGATGTAGTAGTAATTGATACACCTATTTGTCTTTCATAGGTATCAAGAACTTCTCCTTGAGTGGTACCCAATCTAGGCCTATACGAAGGGACATAAGCTTTGATCATATCAACAAGGCCACGTAGAAATTATATACCTATACGATCTTTCCCTAGTAATTGTCTCACCTCTCTTGCAAGCCTAGTAGCTCTCACCATTCTTAGTTCTTTCTCTTCAGTGGTTTTCAAGTTCTAGTAGTTTATTATTTAATGCCATAAGAATTTCTACAAGAACTGCACAACATCATCCTCATATATGGATGAATGTGTAGGGGATGTTGGACAAATAGGCACATGAATGGCCTCTTCCATGAAACCAATCTCATCAACATAATTCATGGGAAAACCAATGGTAAACTCATTAGCCAAACTAGCAGAAAAATCAAGGGTGAAACTAGAAGTGACAGTAATCTTCTCCATTGGTAGATGTCACACACTTTTCCTAACAATGTACCCAAAAGTCGTGGAATTATATGTGATGCTCATAAACCATCACAATAATTAGGGTTACAACAATCACAAGATACAAGGGAAAAGTCTCAACATCGATGAATGGTTAGACGTTGCTTCACGTCGGGTTCACCAAAAATGTAAGAGAGGGGGACCAACCATGTCAATGCTCCAAGTCACAAATAGTTGAGAGCAAAGAGTTGCCCTAACTTACCTAACTCTAAAGGATTGGGATCGAGAATGAAGAGCACTATGGCGTGCTTTTGTCACTCTACAGACCCAGATTTTAGGTTTAGGCTAGGCGAGCTTCTTTTCAGAGTCAATATCGCACCTCAGATAGCTCTATATCTAAGGATGGAAATGCAGTTCTGGGATGACATCGTGGCATGCTGGTGTCTCTCTAGTACACTAGTGTTCAGAGCAAAGAGTTGCCCTAACTTACCTAACTCTAAAGGATTGGGATTGAGAATGAAGAGCACTATGACGTGCTTTTGTCACTCTACAGACCCAGATTTTAGGTTTAGGCTAGGCGAGCTTCTTTTCAGAGTCAATATCACACCTCAGATAGCTCTCTATCTAAGGATGGCAATGCAATTCTGGGATGACATCGTGGCATGTTGGTGTCTCTCTAGTACACTAGTGTTCATATGTCCAGAAAATAAAAAAGTATAATAAAGACTACCTAAAAAAATACTAACAACCTAGCTAGTTGGTTTAGGTGGAAAAAAAAGAATGAGGAAATATGGAAAGTAAAGATGAATATGATAAAGAAAATAAAGGAGAGCTAGGGTGACAAAGGAGTATGTGTAGGATCTGATGACCCAAAAAGAGATTTGCAATATATGATTGATAGTGAGGTGACTTTTTTACCCAAAAATTGATGAAAGGGAAAAGGGGTTTTTCAAGGAGATTCTTAACTCCACCAATATAAATTATGATTTATTTTTTGAATTTAATAAAGTAATTGTGTTCCTTTTCTATTTTGAATTACATATTCAAAGTCCTAATTGATAGGCTGATTGAAAAACATCAATAGCTTTCAAAGCAGTATCACATTTTTTAATCCTAAAACATTAGTAATCACATTCATGCTTCCACATATAGAGGATTAAAAAAAAGAAAAAATGGAATTTTCTTGAAGTTTTTAGAGCCAAGGATTCCAAGGTGGTAAGACATCGCATTTTTATGTTTTAAAATTTGTAAATAAAAATTCATAATTAATTATTTACTTGGAAAAAATTACCAAAAAATATGCATCACATCAGGACATAGGTCCTCTACTTATATCTAAAATCTTATAAAAAATTGGCTATCATTTTATTGGCCAGTTGGGAATTGGTCAGATAAGCACCTACTTCTTATTTTTTCCATAAAATTTAAGTACTACTGCATTGAAATTTCAAATTTTCACCAAATAGATTTAAAAAAAAAAAAACCTAGTGGTTTAGAAACTACATTCAATTTGCTACAGATTCTATTCTTTACATATTTTTCAAATAATATAGATAGTAATTTACATTCAAATTTTTCGCGATCAAAGGTTTTCCTAACTCTACAGATTTTTTGAGATTTTTTTGCCCACTTGGAGACGTGTTTTTTCCATGAGGTCCTACAAATAGCCAAAGATAATATTACACAAGTATTATTTTTTCAGCTAGCTCCACATGTACATTCACCTACACATAAGCAAGAGGGAAAATTGTTGGTGTTGTATAGGGGCCTGCCTCAGTTAGACCCCTATTTTGGTGATTCCACCTTCATGGACAACTAGAAAGCAATGGAGTAGAATATGTGACAAAGGAAGGAAAAGGATGAAAATAACACTACAAAAAATATTATGCTACTCAATCAAATCACAAAGGAGAGGACAGAAGAATTACCACCACCACCCAAAAGCTCACTAGCTAATGGAAGGAGAAAGCAAGCTATGAACTTGTCACAGTCCCACTGCCACAACCATGGTGAAGGGAGGTCTCAACAGATTCCAAGCTTCCCATGTCTATGATGGCCTCACACTTGCAATGTAGAGTTGATGGAGTGTTGTTCTTGCTGCAATGTTCACAATGAAATGCTAGAATGCTGGAGAATGTGCTTGAGAATGTGAAGAGATGAAGTGATTGAATGTCTAGAGGGTCAAATGAAGTGAGAATGGATAAATTTGAATGAAGAATGAGGTAGAATCTTTCATTTTTGGGTGGGTTCGCCAGAGAGGGATGCTGAATTCAAACCAATCCGAGTTGGCTGGCATGGCAGCTATCTACCACCAACTAAAAGCCATGGAGGAATTAAGGTCGGGATGGTAGCGCCTTCCACGCAGATTTTCCACCGCAATCATGCATCCAATCAGCTGCATGCTTCGCCGAAACACCATGAGACAAATTCCAAGTGGATGGAAGGCAGGTGGATGATGTGAAATTTTTCCTTCAGATTTGATTTTCTAAGGTGAAGGTATATAAAAGTGGAATTTTCCTAAGGGGTGCAAATTCACTCCTATACAGTTTCAATTAGATGAATAAAGTGAAATGCAATTTTTACTATACCAAAGAGTTGCTTTATGATTTGAAAGTGGACTTCATTACATGCTTGGTCACAATGAAACAAAAACTTTTTATAAGAAAATAACTGATAGGGGATAGTGTATTTTAAAACACTACAAATAGTTACCCACATAGATACACACACATAGCATTTATTGCTATACTCTATTGAATACCATGTATGCAATTATTCTATTCAATACCATTGATTGCTATATTAAAAATTTTTGATGTCAATTGATTTACATGTCAACTTTTATCTTTCATTTATAAGAAAACTACCATAAACAATAACACTTTAGGTGGCATTACCTACCATTATTTCACATTGTTTATAATGTAATTGTGCCATAGAAAAATGGCCCCTTATCATTTTCATGGCCTTTTAGGTCTTGTTTCATGGTGTTTGATATATGTTGCTCTGATTTTATGTTGTTACATGGCTTGAACATGCATATTTAGGTACTAAAATTCAAATAACGATGTCTTGTGAAGGTGTTGTGAAGTGTAGTAAGACATTTCTACATTCTTCTAGACTCTATTTATTGCAATTCATCTAAAAAATAAACTTTGTATTCATTAGCAAGTCCTATTTTGAAGTGTTGTAAAGTCTTGTAACAAGATTTCACACTTTTCTAGGCACAAGTTCACTATTTATCCCTTTTTCATGCTTTATTTGACCCCTTTATTCCCTCATATGTCTTAATTAAGTTTATTTTTTAATATAAGCCTAACAAACAACATTAAATACAACTTATTTCCTAACACCTATTTTTTAGGTCCTAGGTGGGACCCATTTGCCATGGGTAGTGAATGAGTCCCCCTTGGCTCCAAATTCAAAATTCTTAAAATTTTCTTTTGGGTTTTTATTCAAAAACACTTGATGTCAGTCTATGATGAGGTATTAATGGTTAACTAAGGCACAAGTGTGTATAAATATGTGATTTTCACCTCATTTTACATCTCCCCATTCATTCAAGCATTCAAGCATTATACAACATCAACTCAAGCTATATTCAAGCACTTTGGAGCATCCATTGACATTACTTTAGACTTGCATTATCAAGAGTTTGGTAAGTTGATAGCTATTGCATGCTATTAGTTTATCATTCTCTTTTCTTTCAACAAATTTCGATTTCAAATTCAAGGAAATGATTACCAAAGAAATTAGGTTTGACTAAGGGAAAATACTATGGATTTGCATTTTTGGCCCTACCTCTCTACTTTTAGATTTAGAAAACCTTAGAATTAGAAGTCCTAGAGCCAAAATCAATAGTTCGACGTGAACCATTTTGAACACTTTAAAATTTCTGATTTTATTTTGCATATTGCATCCTAGATTACTCTTGCATTTAACATTCAATTAGGATATTGTTTTGTTCTTTCATTCTAGAAATTTTCATATTGCATTAGTAAAAACTTCATTTAGATTTCATTTTTGCATTGATCTCATTGAAAAAACTGAAATTTTGCATTCTACATCTTTGATTGCATTCTGTAGAGCAATAAAATCACATTCAAATTTCTGAAAAAGACAAAAAAATATCATATTGGGACTCATTCTCCACCCTAGGCAAATCAATCCCTCTGCAATTTCTAAACATCATTTCTACCATCTTTTTCACATTTTTCTACATTACACTTTCCTATTCTTGCATTCTATTCTCATCTCCATTTTTCCTATTTTTTCTCTTTTATTGCACCTTAGTTTATTTGCATCATGGAATTTTATTTCAATAAGTTTTGGAATTCATTAGAGTCATTGGTAGACATGTCCAATTTTTCCTTTGGCTATGACCCTAATGACCTTGAACTCACACATGCTCCTTCAACTCCTCATGATTGTCCTCCTCGCAATGTAGACATCATTGGAGATGATGATGCAACCATGAACAAGTTCTACAATGACTGCCTTGACAACCTAGAAGCCAATGCAACCTTTTATCCATCCATGAAGTCACAAGATCTTCCTACTATTGCACCTCCTGATCACTTTTCATATTTACATCCTAAAATCAATATAGGACCTAAGGTCCCTCCCACTAGTGAACCTAGTTCCTATAAACAAACACACTCAACCCTTTTACAATCACAAAGTTGCCAACACTCTGATAAACCTTGAAGAAACATAGGGTAAAGGCTTCAATATCTTAAGTAAACAAGGTTGTGACACAAAACATGAATTCAATCTATTCATCATGCTATAGTTGTAGATTTCTTTATTCTCACTAGAGTATGATCCTTTCCCATCACTTATCTCACCTCATTCTTTCCTTTACACTTTGTGGGTGGGCAAGAAATTGTTAGCCTTGTCCTTGTACTGAATTTTCCTTTGTCTCTTAACTATGTTATTCCTTTCCTGCTTAATCATTTAAGATTGACAAACCAATAACCTAGTTAATGGTCAACTTGCTCTTGCATTACTTGTTCCTTTTCATTTTCCTCCCATATGCATATAGTGTTCCCTCGTAATGTGTGTTTGATGTTACCTCTCTTTGTACACTTGTTCTATTTGTATCTCTATTCTTCTATATGGCATACATTTTCTTTATCACTTTTGTTTTGTGTACTCCTTTTGGGGATGAAACAAAGCATAGAGACGCCCTAAGTCTCTTCCATGTTGACCAAATTGGTCCTTTTTCTTTTTACTTTGTCTTTTCTTGCATTTTTCATTTTGGGGATGATGCAAGGCATTGAGACCAAAATGTATCCTTCATGTTGACCCAAAATCTTTTTCATTT
The DNA here is from genome assembly GCA_007258455.2 of Sequoia sempervirens. Lineage (NCBI taxonomy): Eukaryota > Viridiplantae > Streptophyta > Pinopsida > Cupressales > Cupressaceae > Sequoia > Sequoia sempervirens. Next base: position 94 of record VDFB02308477.1, on the reverse strand, counting down.
TCTTTCACCTTTTCGTTTTCTTTCGTTTTGCTTGTGTTTTCCTTTGGGGGATGATGCAAAGTGTTGAGACTGCAATGTCTCTTCCATGTTGACC
>VDFB02308471.1:0-13240 GCA_007258455.2 Sequoia sempervirens | reverse complement strand
AATTGTCATATGTTTCTTTACAATAATCTTCTTCCTCGCATATTTATGCATCTTCTTGGGGGGCTAGTAAGTTGGTCTTTCTTTTGTCATGGGGGCCTTCCCCTTCTCATGTTCTTCAATGACCATAGATTTTCCCTTATCTTGGACCACTCTTTCTTCTTTCAAAGTTGCAACAACTTTATCAAAAATTTTCATAACTATCTGCACTCCCAAAATTGTATCCTTAATATTAGACAAAGCCTCAAATTGATGGTTTTTCACTCTCTTTACTCTCTCCAACTTCTCAAAAAAAACCATTTCCTCATCTTGTCCTCTTGTGTCTGAAAATAAAAAATATTTATGATGATTTCTTCAGGGAATGAAAAGGTATGAACAAACTTCCCTAATTTTATCTTATCCATCAACCAAACCATAAATCCCTTTGGGTCATAACTTCTATATGCTTGAATTTTCTTTCCATAGGGCTTTAATCTGTCAAGGAGCTTCTTCCACCCATTGGTTATCATGACAAAATCTGAGAACACCATTTAAGTAGGGAAAAATGTTCCTTTTCTCATCTCAAATAAATGAACATCTTCAACATCACCCAATCACCACATGACCTAAAGGAAGCCAATCCTTAGTGGTACATCCCTAGAAAGCAAATGGGGTGTTTGTCTTGTTCCATATACTTTGATAATTGTGCAATCCTGATAAGGGATTACATCTCCCCAATTATGATTAATTTTCAAATCATGCCTCCTTTCCACTGGATTTAGGAAATCATGCAATTAAGGTGGAATCCTTGGAATATCCACAATCATAGCTCTTTTCAATTTGGAGGTAAAGATATTTTTGGAAACCACAAAACTAGTTTTTTTATTATGCCTATCTAATAATGGAGTCCATAATTGAATAGGCATCACCATGCCATCTTTCACTCTCTTCAACTCCATATCCTTACTGTAGACACATCAAATTTGCATTATGCATATTCATCCGTTCAATAAATAAATCAAATGCATCACATCCATTCACCTGGTAAATTTGGTTCTTATCATTTAAATAAATCAAAAGCTCACATCATAGTTTAATTAAATAAATCAAACTTTATTTAATTAAAATCTCAAAAATGCATCTTCCATCCTTTTTTGATTTAAATAAATCAAGTATTTAAGTCCTAAAAGTCAAAATCATCTAAGCACCATTAAATCAGCATAATCATCATCTATTTAATCTAACCCTGATTAAATATTAATCTCACCCACTTGCATTCTCTAGATTTGGCCACTTGCACATGAAATTGCATTTAATTGATTTATCAAAATCTTTATTTTCAACTTGGCATAAAGGAAGAATATTCTCCAAGTTTGAATCTCCTCCCAAATGGACATGTACACCCAACAGAGCATTTATGAGGCCTTGCATGTCTCTTACATGTCCCCTTCCAAAGGTCAAACTCAACATTCATTGCAAAATCCAAATTCAAATTCTCCCTCTCATGGGTACTCTTCCCAAATCTTGCACATACATTGACCAATCACCACTTGACAAGTGGCCTTATCTTATAGGCTTGATCTTTGTCCCACATTGGTCTCTCTTCAACACTTAGCATTTTGAAAATCCTTAAATAGAAGCTTCAACACTGAGCAAATCCTCCACAATCTCTTGCAAGGTCACTCTCTTCATTTGAGATTTGATCTTGTCCATTTCACTCTTCATCATTTGCAACATTTAGCTTATCAATCAAGGATTGGGAAAGGGTCACTAGCACATGTGACACCAATCCACTATAAGATGCTAGTTTGATCATTAGAATGATGCATTTCTATGTTTTGCTTGTTTCTTTGGCATCATTCTTGTGATTAGATGAATCATATAGGGGATCTTTTGTATGCTTTGGTTTACTAACAATACTAAGGGTTTTTGTTTTTGATCCAATGTAGATTTAGGGTCCTACATATGGCGCTAGAAGGAGGGCTTGCCTCTTTTGTGCATTGACTCTCTAAATTTGATTCTGCATAACTGTTTGTTAAGACTAATTTGAGTCTAGTGGAGAGACATGTTTGTTGTTCATTATGTGTTATTCTCTGATCTTTTCCATTTTTAGATTACGTTGTCTATATGTGGACAACACATTTAGAAAGCAGACTTGAAGCTCAGGTATTAAGCACTTACCATTTGATTGACTTCATAATAGAAAATTTCTGACATTGGATACAGGAAATTGCAATGCATAATATTCCTCATTTTACGTTATTTGAAATATTTTAACCTCCCTATTAAAAGCTAGATGCTACCCTTGCTAGGCAGTAATTAAATCCAGGTGGAATATCCATTTCTGAACAATATTTAGCTTGAGATGATGTTTTTTCAGCATGTGTAATAGCTTTGCTTGCAGATACCATAAACAACTTGTTGCTAACAGGATATTTATCATAGCTATTGTTTATGTCATAATTTGGGCTGTCAATTCCATGTGGCACAGACTCAAAGCCTCCAGGATGAGTAGGTGAATCCAGCATATGACCAGATAGTCCAAGCTTTTCTTTTTTTGCATTTATATATTGTTCTTTCTGGCATAACATTAGATGTTACATTATTCCTTCACCAGACAACAAATCCAATCAGACCATCCTGTTCATCTATATTTTTGAAATACTCATAGGAAATAAATTTATCTAACATTTGCACTATTGTAACATTTGACGGGCATGGATAAGGCTCAACGCCTGTAGCAGGTTCTGCATATCCTACCCACTCATCTTGCTTGTGAGAATTAGCAACCTCCTGAATGTTTGCCAGTCTATTCTACAAAGAAGCAGTTTTATAACAAATTGAAACCACCATGACTGCACGGCTCCATAAAAAGGGAAGTTCTTGAAGGAAATTAGCAAATGCATCAAGCCTAACTCAAATCAATTAACGTGAATCTTGAATAAACCACACCCTCATCAAAGCAATAAGTTGCCATTTATCTGTGTATCTAGGCTATTCTCTCCAATAACGAATTCTCGTATGCTTACCTATTATCTTGCAATTCTTAATCGTACTTACATTATATGCTGAGAACAGTTTTTTAGTTATCTTTTTCTTTGCTGAAAACTTGAATTTTTCCAAAACTGTAGGTAGACGTTGGCCCAGATCTGTACGGCCAGCTTTGTCTAATGGATTGTAATAGTTTCTTGTACCAAGATCTGTATGCCAAAACTTGAGTTTCCTGGACGTGGAGCTGCTTCTTCTAACTCCCCAAAAGTGGCATTTTACATTCACATTCAACCCTTAAATGTGAATGTTGGTTACAACTGGTCGCGGAACTGATATCATCATACTCTGGATGAAGCATGGCCAGAATGAGGGAATATACGGAAGCGACCTTTACCCGCACGACATCTGTTTCATCTGGCACATAGTTGAACGATCTTGAGGATTCAGATTTAGGCAGGCCAGTCCCATCATCGACAAGCAGGTTATGTTATCCTCGCGAGAGTATTGGCGGGTGAAGGCGTAGGCATGCGACTGTCAGCTGCTTTGAATAGCCTTTTTCTCTTGTTAAAGTCTCTGCACCTAACCAATTAAATCATGTCATTCTCTTACAGCCCAAGGCATATTTCCACAACAAATGAAAATCTAGGGAGATTTGAAGTTCAAATCACCCATACGATTTCCTCAAATCGCTGATATAAGCTAGTAATTGGAACAACATTCAACTGGCATAGTAGGTGGTAACAGAAAAATCTCTCTATTCCAATATAATCTTTATTGTGCTTAGATATATAGTTGTTGGCATTTAATCGAAAGAGGTGATTAGATAGCACATTTAATCTTTCTTTTTTTTGGGCTGAATGCAATATCAAGTTTGACAGGTGAGGCGCATGGTCGGCTAAGCCTGCACTAATCATCACTGCAAATATAAATATTGCTAGATTTGTTATTTTTCAAGCAATAGCATTTATTAACGATTGTGGTAGAGTCATACTCTACATTGATCATCAATGAAAATATAAATATCATTGCATTTATTGGTTTCCACGTGATTACAGAAAATCTTTGAAAATCCTACTCGATCATGAAAATTCCTATTCACTAAAACGTGTCTTCATAGCTTTAGTGTGGAGTAATAATTTCATGCCATGCTTAAAAAAATTTTCAAGCACCACATGTGTCTTATAGATGGGAACACTTGTATTTAACTAATGATAGGGAATCTTGTTGACCATTTGTATTGAAATTTTGAAGCAGCATATAAAGACCAGATTACAATTACTGCATGCATTGAATAACCGATACAACTACTTTGGTGTTAGATTTGGTCATAATTGTAGTTTCATTTCCCAAATCGACTTAACATACTAATGTGTAAAGTGACACTCTTTCTTGAAATCTGATTGTATATAGCTCTAACATTGGGATTTTTGTTGACAAGTTTGCATCACGGGACTATGGTGGTCTCTCTCATGTGAGAATCACAAGCAAAATTGAGCTAGAAAAGTTGACATTGAACTTGAAACTTGAAAAATCATTTCTAAATGCTTATTGTAAAAAAACTTGAGGCATCCATTTCATGCTTTCATTTTCTATTTTAGGACAACTTGCTTTCAATTTGGGTTTAAAATCAATCACTAAATTGATCTTTTCAAAGTTGGATTAAAACTCAACTTAGAAACTAACTAGTCTTTACTTTTGGGCTAAAATTGAACAATCAAACCTCACACTTCATTTTGGTGCTTAAAACGAACTCACAATTGCTTTGAAGGCTATAAAACGAACAAGTGCTTGAATTGTGTGATTTTGTCTTTTGAGTGCGTATCCTCTCCCCTTGCGCTTCATGCGATCTAGGGTGCAAGAGAAACACTCAAAGTGCATTTTATTGCTTTGAAACACTTCAATTTGGGCTTAAAATTGAACAATATATTGTGCGAGTGTGAGTAGGGGCATTTTCACGTATATTCTCTTTCTTTGTGCATCAAAGATTGATCGAGTTACAGATTGTGTCTTTGCTTGCTTTTGTTTATCTTAGAGGGCCTACCTTGGGGAAAAAGTACTCACCTAAGGGAATGACTCAACCGGTAACACTCTAAATCCAAGAGTATTTCCAGCCAGGATATAAATGTGGGTATTGGTTAAACGCCATTATCATGTGGTTGGCTCTGAAAAGATGGATCCGAAAGGGGACTCTTGCCACGTTGGGTCAACTCCTACGAACAGAAAGTCCTTACTAGAACCCATGTGCTAGAATTTTCCAAAATCCTTAATCTATTTGTTGGTGCAAGAACGGTCGTTCTGAAGCCACCCCACACTCTTACGGTCTTCTAGTAGAGATGGAAAGCATGCCATGGGAGTTTCATGGGTGTTGATGCTTGGCTGCCCGGATTGGCGTTAATGAGCTGTGGAGGGAGCCAGTGGGGTCAAGCATCTAACCATCCGCTAGAGATAAGCATAGCTAGACTTTGTCCAAGTGGGAATCCAACAAATATTGTCTTACACATCCATAGGGCTTGTAATTGTTCTTCGTTTGAAAACACAGTGTTGTATTGAAAACATTTTGCAAACAAACATTCAACATGATTCTCAAAATTTCAAACCCTCTTGAAACAAATATCATTGACTCAATCCATATGTTACTACTTTCCCTTGGGATTCACATCCTTAGAGGTTCCTAAGCATTGGATTATACCTCAATTTGTCTTCTTGAGTAAACAATAGGAAAACCCTTGCCTTAAGTTCATTGAATTTCCACATAAAATATCTTGTGGGGTTTAAAGAAATTAAGACATTGGACATCTTAGTTTGAAACTTTAATCAAAGAGAGTGTTTTTGGTAAAATAAAACCATTAAACAAAGATAAGCAAAATGAAATTTCATGTGTGTTGAAGACTCCAAATCCCAAAGCAAAAATCATTGAAAATCCGAAAATGAAAGTTCAAATGTTCAAATCATTCCTTGGTTACAAAGGTCTTTAGGAAGCATATGCATGCTCTTCAATACCTAGGTCTAGGAAAACACAAAGTGTATTTTAGGTTCACCTAAAGGATCAAAACAAATCAAACCTCTTTCATCCATCTTTCAAAACATTAAAATCCATCTCACAAATCATCTTTTGAAAAAAAACCTTGAAATCATCCTTGAAATGCTAGGCTTTATGACAAAATCAAGCAATCATCCAAAATCATTGAGACCAAGTCCTTGAAAACATTTATCAAAAACACCTTTGGCTAGGAATGTGTAAATGCATCCTTTTGCATATCCTTAGTCAAAGTCATCCAAATCATCTTGTCTAGCTTAGTGTATGTAGATGAATCCTTCTCCATATACTTAGTGAAACAATCATTTGTTTGGGTAGGTGTGGGTAGATGCATCCTTCCTCCTCACACATATCCAAATCATCATCCTTTGAACACAACTATCCTTTAGATCATTATCAAACATCTTAGGGTCTTTTTGTTCAAAATCAAAATCAAAATCCAAATCAAGATCAAGGACAAAAATCTCAAAATCCAAAAATCAAACCAATCAAAAATCCAAAGCCTAGTATTTCATTCAAGATCTATCAAAAGCCAAAAACATCCATAAAATCCATCTTTAAACATCACCATCATATCATCATCACATTTGATCCTAAAAAAGCATCCTAAAACTTTCACTTTGGGACATAAAATAGAGATTAATCCAAGGAATCAAGAGATTCATCTCCCATATTCTCGAAGATTGGTCCCCGTCTTATGGTTCTAACTAGATCTCAATACAAGAAGAACATGGAATATAAACTAGATTCATACATCATGAGCGGTTCAAACCAACCAAACTATCCAAGCCTCATGAAACCATGGGATTATGGAAACTCACATCCATACATAGGATCACTATCTCCTACGAATATCAATAGCACAACGAATGTGAGTATGCCCAATCTAAATTTTGGAACACATCTCCCCATGATAGATTTAAATCAAAGTCCAAACTTACAAGTCTATCCTCCAAACAATCAATACATGAGTCTTCAAATGAGCAACATCATCCCACCAAATCCCTACTTGCCAAATGTGGATGTACCAAGTGCAAGTTTTCGAAACATGAATCCTAACTCGGAAAACTTTGGAAAAATGATTCCCAATACCAACAATGTTCATCCTATCATGCCAAATCTGAACATCATCCCAAATCAGAACATTATCCAAAGTCAATTTTCCCATAATCCCATTCAAAAACCGCAAGTAGGCATCCCAAATCCACTTAAACAAAAGCCAAATCAACTATCTCAAGTGAGTCAAGATCAAAATCAAGAACAAATTTGGCGAGATCAAATTGCGGAACTTTCCAAAATAGTTGAGGCATTGCGCCAAGGGAAATCTCCACCACCATTACCTACATCATTCCTTGGTTTAGGGCTTCCCCCTTTACCTAACACCAATCATGCCATCCAAATCAATCCACCTAACATCAATCAAACCATCACGACAAATCCTTTGAATATACCATTGACATCGCACCAACAGATGGTATCTAATCAAACAACAACATTGATCCCAAATCAAAATATGGTCTCCCAAGGACCTATCACCTCGTTCATTCCAACCATCACTATCCCTTCAATCATTCCAAACACCACTATCACACCCATCACATCTCAACCTCTCACTACCATGATCGCTCCGAGCGTATCTCATACACTTGTCACTACATCCAACATGATTTCGAATCCACCATCACCCCCACCACCAACAATTTCCACCATATCAAGCCAATACAACGTGACATTACAAGCTGCTTTTCAAAAGGGATTCCAACAATATCTAGCCATGCAACAAGCAACACAAGCTCAACAAGTTCAACAATCCTCTCAAGTTGCCCAAGCCTCTCAAGCTACCCAACCAACACGAGCACAAACACAAAAGATGACAACTATTGAAAACAAGGATCAAGATCAATCTATCTCTGAGCACATGTTTACTTCATCCAATGATCAAATCGACATATGTCAAGAGTCACTTTTGAATCACGATCAAAATCCACCAACAAAACTCGACAATGAGCCAATTCAAGAAATATCAACATCACTTGACTCTATGGTCAAAGACATTCACAATCTCTCCACCGCAATTGTCAAAAACAATGATCAAAACCTCTCCATCGAGGAGCACATTGAGGATGTATCTACACAATCCAATGATCAACTCACCATACATCAAGAGCCACTTTTAGTGATCTATTTCAAGGAGTGTTAGGACTATTTGATCCAATTGACATAATGCATGATCCGTTGACCAATGATCATATTGAAAATGTCTCTACATCACCTTATGAGTTAGAGGACATATCTCAAGAAATTATTCCAAAGCATGATCAAAATATTTCACCAAAGTCTAGCAATGGTCATTTTCAAAACATGTTGATCCCCTTTGACCTCATGGTTACAGATGCTGAAGGAACCTTGAATTTGACCATGCCTAAGGTCGACATCCAAAAGTCCTTTGTAAGAAATCCATCCTTTGAAGATGCCCCATGTCAAGAACTTGATCCAAAGCATGTCGAAAGCAACTCCAAAATTAATCAAGATCAAGAATTTGTATCTTCAAGATACTACAATAATCTAATGAACACTCTCTTATCCATGCAAGATGATCATATCCATGTAGCACATACTCCTCCATCTACCCATGAGATGTTTTCTACAGATGGGCACGTAAATGATCTTCATCTAGAACAAGATTTTGTTACACAAAAAGAGAAGATTCTTAACTCCTACAGTCAAACGGAGTTGTCAACATCAGGATCAAATATGTGCCAAACTCAGATTGAGGACATCATGAATAAAGATATCCATCATTATCCGCTCAACAAAACAAGTCAAATAGAACATCCAGAGTTAGCGGAGCAGCAAATTGAAAGAACGTCAACTACGGTGGTCATTTGTCAGAGCATGTTTACTGAACAAGACATCTCAGAACAAGAAGAGTCAAAGAACGAAGGTACTACCACAATACTGGGGGCAACTTCATCTCAAGCAAACGTCAACATAGGGAGCATGAAGAGTCCTTATGATGAAGCTAGTGTTAATACTACAACCAACCACGTCACAAATCTTCATCCACCCATCACCCCATCCATGAATTGGGACCAACTTCGAAAGAAAGATTTGAATCAAAGTACGAAGAAAATTATCAAAGCAAAAGAAGCTTCATTCAAATTATAGAGTTGCTCCATATTGAGAGTGTTCTAGTGTTCCTTAGCATTAGGTTTGTTGTTTCTTTATCATGATTCTAAATTGAGTCCTTGAGTGACTCTCATATGGTTTCTAGAATTAGAATTATCTTTCCTTGCTTTTCTTGATTAAGGTTCCAGTGTTACTCCACTAGTGTGCTTCCAGTGTTTCTTTGCAACAAGTTATCTCATTAAGGGGGGGTTGCATGGTCCTTCTTTGTCTCTCTTATGGGGGGGTCTTTTTCCTCGAATGGGGTTCTTTCCTCTCATTTTTCATGGAAAGAATTATTGTATCTTATCTCTCTTTTAGGGAGTTTTGTCCCATTGGGTTTTCTTCTTTTATTCATTTGTGAGAGATTGCATTGCATATGTACATGGGTACCTAACATGGCCTCATAGTTGCAACCCATCCTTGCATCTTTGCATAATAATCAACTCCCTAAGTTGTACTTAAGGGGAGTATTGGTGCAAATAAGTGTTTTACTTATCTAGGTCTTATTTACATGTTAAGTCCACTTAGGTCCTAGGAGTGAATCATTCTAGTTCTAGTGTTAGTTGTCACTAGATCTTATCTTATCTTTTGCAATTTAATGCTTGTGTCTAAGTCATTTAATGTTGGCTCAGGTCATTGAATTATGACACAATCATTTAATGTTGGCACTTCATCACTCCTTATCTATATAAATCAAGGTATCATATGTACATTGCAATAATTCAATCTAGAAATTTTGCATCCATAGTCATAGCATGTTATCTATGCCATTTCTCTCTTGTGGAAGTTATTTTTTCTTGTAGGTGATCTTGAAGTGTTGAGGAGTTCACCATAAACTCCTATATCTAGCATCCCCTTAATTAAGCTACTCCTTCGTTGTTTGACCATACCCCTTATGTGAAAAACATTTCTCAAGTTCATGGTCTTATTGGGTCTAAGATTCCTACCTCTATGGTTGGCTATTCCCTCTTAGGTTTCTTTTTCTCATGTCAAGTATACTCAACCCTCTCCTAATTATTTAGGGCTTCATTTTGGGGTGATGGAGGCAAAGTCCCATCTTTTTCTATTATGTTCTAAGGATGATGACAACTTTGTTTCATGTACAATTGTTCAAAGAAGGAATACAGGTCTACCTAAACATGGTTTTCCTCCCACACTCGATTTAAATGGGTGGAGGTTGCCAAGTTGGATTCCATGATAGTGTAGGTCTTCAACTCCTCTATCCTATGAAGATGGTGTTTCACTATAGTGTCATAATTTTTCCTCTTCTTTCCTTTTTAAGACTACTTCTCTTTGGTCATTTGGACCTGTATCAAGGGTTTGGGTTCTTTTAAAAACCACCTTTTTCCCTTATTTTTTTTATTAATTTAATAAATTTTAATAATTTAGTATTTTTCCCTACAAGCAATAGTAGAATATGATATGTTCAAAGGTACAAATCTTATAGGTGGTTTTATTTCTCTAAAGAAATTAAAGGATAACATGTGTTGTTCATGCCATGCAACTTGGAATCCATAATGACTGATTTGGATCTTAATATGCTCTCAAATCCTGCAAAAATTAACTAGGAAATAAACTATTGGCCAAAACAAAGGAGGTATTTGATGTTCTTCATTTCCTTTTGTGACATGCTCTAAAGTGGTCTCTGTTGATGGGTGTTTTAACTTCTCAACACAGGTAATGAATAAGTGCATCACCTCTCTTGAAAGATAATTTCCCACAAACAAATTGCAGAAAACTATCCCAACGTATCTCAGGTGTCAAGTCATGACTTGTTTGGAATGTCTCAGTTGGTTCATGTGATTTGTTGGTAATCACATGGCAGCCTTACATATGTTAAGTTGAAGGGAGATTGGATCCTTAAATGGAGTTTTTGAAATTATGAAATGATGCTCTATTGCTACAACTACCAATGAACAGTGATAATGGAGGATGCTACAATGGACAACCTTCTTGAAACTAAGTTCCACTTAACCAAATCAGCTAACAGTATCATGAAACTAGTGCTATTGTCTAAGGTCTATAGATTTTCAACTATTCATTCACCATTTAAAGCATGAATGAAAGATGAATTTTAAGTGCAACAATGAAATTTATGTTTAGCCTAGCTTTAAACTGCTATTCATCATCAACAAACAACAAAAAGCATGAACAAGGAAGGGCATCAACACAGTAGTATTCTTCAGCATCAATGAACAACATTCACTAAACTACTAAAAGCATGCAAAACACATAGAACAATGAATTAAATCTACTCAAATCTATCAACTATGAGGAGATGAATCATGAAACATGAGAGAAACTCAAGAATCCACCAAAAGCAATGAATTTCTATTAAAATTTCAGTAGCATGTCATTACAACAACTCAAATCTCTCCTTGAAAATGAGAGGAGACCCCCTATTTATAGTTTTCCAAAAGCAAAATGAATGGCCAAGATTTAATCTTATTGTGTTTCCAATATTAATTACAAATTAGGGTTTCACCTACCCCCAATATATAGCAATTTAAAATGCATTCCTTATATTTTCCCCTATTTTGTCCTCTAGTGCCCTGTCACAGTAGCACTTTTGTCTTGTAGTAGTTTTCCCTTTTGGCTATCTACACTATGAGGAACTCATCATCAATGAGAAACTTTCCTTGATTCTTTTGGATAGTGGTTTTTCCATAGAAAAAAGGACCCTTTGCTTGACATGAGATTAATTAGACTTAATAAGGCATTGATTTAGGTGTTGTGAGGCATTTTATGTGTCCACACTAGGTCTTGGACCCTTGTAAATCAAACAACATGCTTTTAATGGCATCTTGTAAAGGTGTTGTAAAGTCTTGTAAAGGAATTTTCTGATTTTCTAGACTTAATCAACTTATTTATCCCTAATTCAACATTATAAAATGTGTTTAATAACATTATTACATCAATCTAGAAGGTTCTTAATGCAAATTTAACTCTAAACTAGTGTTGTAGTGTGATTTACACATTCACATTGGTTTTTGTGCCCTTCTAGGCTATGTGGACCTAATTTTAGTGTTGTAAAGTGTAATTAATCGCACTTTCACATTGATTTATGTGTCCCAAGACCTATTTAACATTTAAATAATCACTAATAGGTCTCAATTAACCCATATTTTGCATCCTGAGGCTTTAATTGACCAAATACTCAACAAAATGGCATTTTAGACCTTATTTCCTAATTCCTTGGCTTCTTGTCAGAATGGCCCTTGTGGGACCCATTCACCATGCATGGAAAATTAGTCCTATCCAAGTGGGACCCATTCACCATGTGTGGCGAATGAGTCCTATCTGGCCCCATTTTGACCTTTGAGCGGGAAATAAAGTGAAATTTGAATTAATTTTGCTTCATGTCAACCTATGATGAGGTATTATCAGGTACTAAGGCACAATTTTCTATAAATAAGTGTTTTCATCCTCATTTTACATCTAAAAAATCATGATTACATCTCTCATCTTGAATTCAACATCTATCTTCTATCTCAGGTCAAGCAACTTAGAGTTTCTTCATTAGAAGTCTTCAAGTTAGCTTTCTAAAACATTCAAGAGCTAAATCTTCATGTTATGTTGTAGAATTTCAAGATCAAATCATCATGAAAAGGTAATCATCTCTATTTTTGCATGTTTCATTACATATTTTCATTATTTTGGTTTAATTACCTAAATGGGGTTTGACCAAGGCAAACCCCGATGCCCTAACATTCAACATATCTCTCTTTTGTCTTGCTTGTTTGTAGATTTAGGACTCTTGGAAGCTTAGGAAACATTGAATATTGCATTTCAAAGTTATTCAAGTGATCTCTTCATCATCCAAGTCAAAACATCAACAAAAAGTCACTTTTAGACCCGAATCCAACAATTTCAGAAGTGGAGACCTGTAGGAGACAGAAGTGCAAATCTAACTCCATAGAATCAACTCCTGATTTTGTAGATTCCTGTAGGTAGAATAATTTACCACCCATGGTGAATGAGTCCCCTCTATAAGCCTGCAAAGTTATTTTCTCATATTTCAGCTCCTGGTAGTCAAAAATAGGTTTATGAAACTTTTCACTAGAAGCA
>VDFB02308469.1:0-28235 GCA_007258455.2 Sequoia sempervirens | reverse complement strand
ACAAAAACAAAAAGTTTACAGAGTATAAATCATTATGAAAATACTGTCACGAGGAGATGAAATTTTGAAATTAATTGGTCCATTGAATTTGTCCATCCTCAAATTGATACTATGCTTAATTCTCTTGGAATCTTCTTTGATTAGTGAGAAAATGGATAGGCAAACTCAAACATTAATGTTTAATGGCACGCTTGTGACTATATATATATATAGATGGATGGATAGATAGATTTCAGCAACTGAGAACTGGCAGAGTTAAGGTTCAAATTTCTTGATGTTATCTTGAGTCCCAACATGATGAACACTATAAAAAGCACTTTACCATGAAGAGACCCATAAAGTTCAAAATTTCCAGTGGCCTTTAAAAATATTATTTTGTCAGACCCATAAGTCGGAACATTGACAGCTCAAAGAAGGCATTGAAATGGCTAAAAGATATGACATCAAAAGGCCACCCTTGGAAACATCCTTATAGATCAGGTCGATACATGAACAAAAACCTTAGCAAAACTTTAGGGGATTCCATCAACTTAAACTTGATGGAGCTGCTTGAAGGAGTAATGGATGGGGAGGAGCAGGGGCACCTGTCAGAAAGCGATAATATTCTAATTTATCCTGCCGGCTTAGAAGAAACATCCAACAAAAAATTTGAGTTCTTAACCCTTATTACAGGTCTAAACGTCTGCCTTGGAATGACAATTAGCAAAGTAAAGGTTTAAGAAGATTCCTTTATTTTCATAAAGTTAGCAGAAACCAACAAGGAATATCAATAGGTGAGTACATCTTAGAGAAGAGAGAAGTTATCAGTCCATTTGATATGATAATTTGGGAGCACATTCTAAGGAAGTAACAGATGATTCCTGCTCCAGAGTCTATACAAAGTAGAGCAATTATAAGGAATCTACTTGACTTCTGAAGAGTCTTTAACAAAGATCAAATTTTCTAATGAACAAATATTCATCATTAGAAAGTAGTGAACTGATGTGCTTCAATTCTAAGAATGATCATACAATGGATTTTACATATACGGTCACAAAGGCGAATTGCAAACTTGCAAGTATGTATTGCCAAACCCCAAGAGCAAAGGCAAGATCAAATCAAACTATAAGAGTGAAATTAAAGGGTAGCTTAATGATGGAAGAAAAGGAAGATGCTGATGGGACAACTGAGGTTGAGGTGCATCTGGTACATGCCCTTATTAAACAGACCGCGTAAGAAAGAGAAAATGGCTACATAATGCCACTACAAGGTGGGCCTTCATAACTAGGAATCTTGGTTGGTCTTGCCTGATACAAGAAGCTCTTCAGTTTTATGAGGTACAGAGAGTTAATTTACTATTATGGACTCACCTTTCGCAAGCTTTATCAAGAAAGACACTCTGCCTCAGTAACTATTAGAGATTTGATGCTACCCATTTTAGGCCATGCATGCAGGTTAATGTTCAAATTTCTTGATGTTATCTTGAGTCCCAACATGATGAACAATATAAAAAGCCCTTTCCCGTGAAGAGAGACATGAAGAATGCAAAATAGTTAGCTAATGAATTGCATTAAGGGCTTCATTGAAGAAGAGAAGTTAAAACAAGAAGTTTATAATATCCTACACTGTGGCATACACCTTTGACCAGACTCAGATGGTCTCGGGGATCTAGCAACAGATGCAGATACAAAATGAATATTATGTACACAATGCACAACATAGGGTTATATCAAAACTTTTAGCTTGAAGATTTCTAGGTCACTTAAACTACAAACGATTCCCCTTGAAGAAGTGAGGGAAGAAAATTAGAAATTAAGAGAAGACCTAGCAAAAAGAATTGAGTACAGAGGGCTGATGAACAACACATGAGGAAGGGTTCTTAGAAGCTCAATCCAAATATTCTGGTTATTCTTCCTTCAAAAGTTTGTTAGTCTTGAACTGGTTGGTGTCCAAATAATTTTTGCACTTGTAAACTTTTTGTATTAAGATTCAGTCAGTAAGCTAAATGTCTAACTATGCAAGGTCTACTAAACAATGTGCCAAAGGATTGCAAGGCTTTCAGAACCAAAGGCTATCGTTAGGAATTGGAGGACTGCAATATTACGCGGCCCAAACAGTCCCCCACTCTCTAAATTTTGTATAGTGCTCTTTTTTTGGTATAAGAAAAACTCAAAAATATTTGGTGTTGTACAATACTACAAACCTTGCAGTGGAGGCCAGTTTCAGATTCTTTTAACCGCATAAATGCAGCTTCAGGAAGCAATTTTTTCAGTGGTAGTTCGTTTTCTATTTCTTCTTTTTGTGCTTCACGGTCACAAGCTATTTCTGCAACCTGCTTTTTGTTCTCAATTTCATTACCAGCTGAGATGTCAACAGATTTTATTTTGTCTGATTCAGCTTTATTATTCTTGTCATCTGTTGTTTTCTTTTTTATCTCTTTTAGCAATCCAAATTGTTTCCCAAGTCCCTTAATGACAGGTTCATTTTTGCTTTCTTCACTAGATTTTGTCTCATTTTTTTCCGACGTTGGTTGGTTCTGTAGATGTTGCACCCAGCATGCTCCAAGCTCCCATCTTATGAACTTTTTATGATCAGTTTGTTCTTCCTGCAGTTTAAGTAAACTATCTTCAAGAACTTTCTGTACTAAGATTCTTGCTGATTGCGTATCCTCAGACTCAGAAGCATTGCATTGGTGCATTGCGGAATTTGACTGCACACGGGCTCCCTTGTGTAGAAGGGTTCTTAAACTGCAGTAGAATGTGGTAAAACATAATTAGTATATAAGCACCTCATGCTATGGTAAGATTTGCACTTGGATATACTAAATGCAACATTCTAGGTATGAACATAAACATTAGAGGCAGCAAATATAAGTATATGAGCTACAAGAAACAAGGCTCTTGATGGTTTAGAGCAGTACCTACTGACATTTAGAGCATTAGCACCCCCTTCAGGTTGATCCTCAATGTCAATTTCCCGGGATAGAGATTCAACTCCTTTTTCTACATCGCCAAAAACTTTCACCACTGCTGTATAGCCACAATGTTTAACAATAACAACTCCTAATGTGGCAGTATCCTGCAATTTGAACCCCGGATCCACATTTCAAATTTCAGCTTCAAGGTTTGTCAGAATTTGTCTGGCTGTAAATCCTTCTAATTCAAAATTTCCTCAACCCAAAGACTCAAACTGGAACAAAAGATCAATAATCTTAAAAGGGATACTTACATGCACAGTTGTACTCTCATCTGCAGTTATTCCTTTTAACAAATTTCTTTCTGCAAGTTCCCTAGAAGACATTCCTGGGGCTTGGCTACCATCAATCTTTTTATCTAGTTTTCTGCTTGCATCTGGAACATCTCTTGTGACCATTATCTTCAGGTCTCCAACAGTTTCCTCATGCAATATTCTGGTGGGATCGTGATATTTCGTTTGATCTAAGATTTTGTGTCTATCAATAACATGCTGAATGGCAGCTACAGCTTTGATGATGGCAATGTCAACAAATAAACTATGAAGTAGAAATACTTTCCGATCCCTAACTTGTCTTTCCTCCACAGTTTTGCATGGCATTGCTGCTAGAATGGAAAATTCTGTTGCCCATGGCCTTAAATCACTCTTCCCATCCCTTCCTTGTCCCCCACCATTGCCACCCCAGCTTTCATCCTCCACTGGTAGAGGTGGGAAAACAGATGGTGAATCAGCAACCATGGGTGGGACAACCCATGTGTTTGCACGAAAGCCATATGGAAGATTTCCAAACTGCAAGAGAAATTGAAACCCTTGGTTGTGAAAAAAGTGGATATTTAAGAATTGGCCTGACCATGGGAATGGAAGTAAGTTTGCAAGTGATTTATAACAAAAAAAGAAGAAAAATTACACACCTTATTACGCTCGGAAAAGGCCTTCATTAGACAATCATAAGCCTACATGACAGCATATTAGATTACTTAGCTAGTGAATGAGAGACAGAAATAGCAAACAGAACAAACAATATTTTGTCCATGGCTGAAAGAAATTCATACCAAAGAGATTGGAGAATTTTTATGTGATAGTAATTGGAGAAACTTTTCTTGTTATGGATACAGAGAAACATACCATGCAATACACAAGTTTTGACAAAATAAAAGTAGAGACAACATTTATTATTATTATTCTATGCACTGTTATCCTGCAAAAGTGATGTTTGTTAAAATATGGGATTCTTCTATGAGTAGCTTCCTGCAAGTTGTATTTTTCTACATGCTTATCCAAAGGTGAAGCAAAAGTATCAAAGCAAAGTAGCCATCTTATAGATGAGAAGAGACCACATTTCTGTGATCAATGAAATAAGATACAGTAATGGTGTTTTTCACATTCTCCAGTTACAAAGAACAATATACAACAAAATTTAAAGAACTTCTAAACAACATATAGCAATATTATTTACTAAAAACATTAATATTTGACAAACAATGCCTGGGATTTTTTATCACATGAAAATAATATTCTTGTCCAGCTGTTAAGAGTGTGTAAATGATTCGTGTTTAGATTCTTAGGTTTTACTTGTACACGTGAGAAGAGAATTTTTTTTTTTTTGGTAACCATTTAAATAAAATAAGGTGAAATAAATCAATACAATTGAAACATACATTAGTAAAAGCCCTGCTCAGTTGTTGTAGCAAGTTGACAAGTGTATGACTTTGGACAAGTTGCTTTCCAAGACTATAAAAACCTTTGGTGCATGCTGTTGCAGTCACCATCTTCCCATTGCAAAACTTCACCTGTATTTGGGGAATTGGCATTAGAAAGATGAGCAATACAGGAGAAGCCAGAACACGTCAACTTGTTAAGGTAAAGATAAAAATTAATGCATGCCAAATAAAATATGCTCACATCTATTGAAAAAAATTCTCCTTCAGAACGTCTTTCTTCAACAGATTGCCTTATGGACTTCCTTATGACTGCAAATCCGAATATCATTAAGTTCATTATAGTTGATAGCACAGTTATAAGGAAACACATTATTGTCCATAATTTGCTTTCTTTCTGAAAGAAAATAAGATCCACAAGACAAAAGAAAAAAGATTAAATTTCAAAATTTGATCAATGCCGGCAATTCTATATAGTTAAAATATTTGACGGAAACTTTTCCTTAATGAGCTAAAATAAATCCAATTTGAAAGCTAGAAGGGTACAAGGAGAAGTTTTTGAAAACAGAACTAAATTAACATCCAATATGTGTATTGTTACGATCTTTATGGTAAAGACAAGAATGAAAGATTTAGTTTCTGAATTGGTCAAAATCGCAGGGAAAGATCTACAAACATTGAATGGGGGGCACCAGATGTGAGAATGAGAAGAACTCATAAAACTGGCCAAGCTTAGAAGGAGGGCACATTCCTGTCATATCCCCTTTCTCTGTTGCCTCTTTGGCAGCATCCATAGCTGCAACAGCCTCAGATTTCCCTTCTTTCAAGGACATGTTACTGCCTTTGACAACATGGTTTGATTTCTTTTCTCCTCCATTATCTTTTATGGTTGAGTCAAGATTGCCTTCAACTTTTTGGGGAAGCTCTGATTTATCGTCAGATTCCACTTTTCCATCCTTATTTGGTTCTTTTCTTTCTTTATTACTAGAGCATTTCTTTACGGAAGTTTCATTGGCCTGCTCTGTATCTGTTGTTGAGTGAGCTGATTCTTTTACACCTCCCTGCCCGGACCTTGGCTCCATCTGCTTTCCTGAAGATCCAAAGCATGTCGTGCATGCCACAATGTCTAGTAACCTTCTAACATGTGCAATGGCATCCTCTTCGGTATAGTCCTCTGTAACGGGAAGAAAGATCAGATCTTCAATATACTTATAGGTAGCTAGAATGCGCGATTTAACTACGGACACAAAACAGGAATCCGAGCTCTTGTATTGTTACTTTTTAGCTTTAATTACAAAGCTTGATAATGGCATCTCAATTTCAAAGAAATAAAAACAAGAAATCTCGCTATTTGCTATTTGAATTAATAAGACAAAGATGCAATCTTATCAGTTTACCTTCCACAATGGTAAGTACACAAGGCTTCAAGGTCACAACATCCAACGAATCCTTCAGCTTGTCGCCACGAACCTGATTCACAAATTCAAGAGTTCTCACATAATACTAAGAGAATAAAATGGTACTGCCGTAAAGCTCCAAAAGTAAAGCTCCATCTTTTGTATTCTTGGATGTTTCTATCTTTGATATTGGATAATAAATTTGTGCAAACGAAATGATCCCATTGTGTCTGAAATCCTTATTGCTATTTAGGTTCAATCCACTAACCATAGAAACAATTTACGTCCATACCTCATGGGATAAAGAATAGTTAGTCAGATGGCATGTCTCCACATTCACCGCTAACAGTCGGCGTACATCTAGAATGCGGTCTGTGGAAATTCCCTGCTTCCATAAAAGAAAAATTTACAAGCTAGCCTGATAATTATCCATCAGCTGGCACATAGTTGCACAGTGATAGATATTCATCTTAATTGACAAAGCTTAATCGGAAGTGGAATATATTGATTTCAGACAACAAAAGAAACACTAATGTACCTTTAAGATGATTTGAGACTCATCTGGAGTGTTGACTGTAATATCCAGGACAGTGGGCAGAACTGCAAGCAACAAAGAAGACATGAAGTTAATATTTACTAAGAGAACAGGTTTTTCTGTTCTTCTTTATTTGTTTAATAATAATTATTTGTTGCATCGTTTTTGCAATGACTCAAACATTGCTTACATCAGAAGCTGCATACAGCTTCTTTTACTGTCTCAGAGTTTTATTCAGGGACAAAATAGATTCGAGCCTTGGGACCATTTTAGTGGAAATTGAGACAGTAAGTTACTATAGCGAGCAGGAGGTTTAAGAGTTCTCCACTGTTCTCCTGGTTCAAAAGGGTCGTGAACTTTTCTTGCCATTTAAGTTACTACCATTCATTAGAGCGAAACCTTATCCAAACATTTCCTAAATATTTAGCCTCATTTTAGCACCTTTATGGTTCAGGGAATATATACTCAAGTCAGTCAGTAACACAAGATAAACAAACCGACCGAGAAGAACAATGCAAGCATTAGAATACCTCACATAAATCTCAATAGAACTGATTGAAATCATTATCTTCCCGATTTGGAGGATTTTTTTTTAAATGTTCAGAACGACAGAAAACGACTCAAGGCCAATAACATAAAAATGAAAGACTATCTAATACAAAAATGAAAGACTATTGAACGTTGCACGCTAACAATACGCTCCTTTACTATCAACAACATATACAGCCTTTAAAAAGGCTAAATAAATTGAAGCTATTAGTTTCTCTGCAAATTCTAGCAGATACTTTTGAAAGAAAAAACAGAAAAAAAATCTAAATTTTAGGAATTTGAAGGAGGTAATACTTGAGCAATTAGTAAGTGATATTTGGAAGGAAAACTACGTTCTAATAGCAGATAATGGCAATTAAGGCTTACTCTTCTCTTCCTTCTTCTTCTTGTCGCCTTTGGCCTTATGTGGCTTGGCACGGCCAGTCCGGGGGGCCATACCGCATTCGCCTCAATCCCAAATTGATACTCCAAAACACCTCTTAATAAATAATAAATAATCCTTTTCCTCTGCAATACTAACACTGTTCCTACTTAAATTTCTTCCACAAACACCAGTCTTCAGGCAGGGAAGTTGCAAAGTTAATTTGCAGCTCGCCTTGCTCCCAAACAAACAGTTCAAATCTAGCCACAAAAGAAATGGACAAAATAAGCCTTGAAACACAGTAGCAACAATCCTCTGGCGGTTGCAAAACCTTGCTCCCAAACAAACAGTTCAAATCTAGCCACAAAAGAAATGGACAAAATAAGCCTTGAAACACAGTAGCAACAATCCTCTGGCGGTTGCAAAACCGGCCTTGCAAACGCTATAAACCTCTCAAAAAAGAAAGAAAGAACGAAAAAGAAGAAAAAAAAGAGTTGCCCTCCTAAGCCTGCTAAGCAAATAGCGATATTCAGACGTGAGAATTATTAGCGGAGTAAGACATGAGATACAGGAGACGGGTGGGGATGGTTGTGATAAGAGTAGGACACTGTTCGTGATAAAACGCTAATATAGAAACGTGAGGCTCCGATTTTGGATGAGGTGGCAGTGCGAGGCTGTGGATAAGGTGGTCTGGCCTCTTACAGAAGCGATCTCGATCGCAGGCCTCTCATTTCATTTCCATCTCTTCATTATCGTCAAAACACAATCTTTTCTCTCCTCCCCAATCCCAAAGCTTGTTGTTGGTCTTGTTCAGACAATTAAACTAGTTAGTTTACTCACTCAACTTCTTAATTTTGACGGTCTAAGAAAAACAACAAAAACACCGGTGGAAGGAATTTGGCAGGGGGAGGGAGCTGGCCAACGTGAGGCTTCAGCCGACGAACGCCATTGGCCCCATATGTCCGTCTGCTTTCACCTGCCATCTAGCGGCCTATAAATTTTGTTGTTACATCACGTGTCGTCTCTGTCCTCGTAGCCTCCGGTCACATGGATTAAATTTCTCCCCTGCTTTGGTATTGGTTGGCTGTTATTAGAGTACCTACATGTGTTTGCCTTAAACATTGTAATTTGTTGGTTCACGTCTCCATCACCCCCCTCAGACTTCTTAGGCTTTAGCTGGTGAATAAATGAGAGATTTTATGATGCGATTAAGAGTAGTAGTATGTTTTCATATTTATTAGATAGAGGGATTGTTCAATTAATTTTAAGAATTTAAAGAAAAAAAAAGGTAGTGTCATTTTTATAATAAATTTTGATTGAAAAAATTTGTTGATAAAGACATAATTAGTTGTAGTTGAGAGTTTAGCAGCTACATCAGTGTTGTTGAGAATTTTTAAGAGGTTCTAACAATCAAGTGGCCTCATAAATTTTATAACAGCAATTATGATTTAAATTTGATAGCCACATTTAAACATTTTTATTGTAAAGTACAATCAAAAGATGCTTACCAAAGAAGCTCAAATAAATGAGCAGTGGAAAGTGCAAATTCATTTCAAAGAGTTTGGAGTTAACAAACACAATCCTATACAATAGTTATTTAAATCTCTTTAGAGAGTTATTTAGTTTTAAAATAGTGTTATGATTTTATTATAAAATTCAATTGAAAAATTGTTGATAAAGACATACTCAATTGTAGTTGAGAGTTTAGCAGCTAGATCAGCGTTGTTGAGAAATTTTAAGAGCTTTTAACAATCAAGTGGCTTCATAAATTTCATAGCAGCAATTACAATTTAAATTTGTTGGCTGCATTTAAACATTTTTATTGTAAAGTACAATCAAAAGCTGTTTACTAAAGAAGTTCAAGTAAATGACCAGTATAAAACATAAATTCATATGAAATGGGAGATTTCACAGATGGGATTATTTTAAAATATCTATTTAGTCTTAAAATATATTTTTCAAATAGAGTATGTCTTAATATGTGAAAGACAACTTCCAACATATAATTGTCATGAAAAATGTGTTTGATAAAAAGGGCTGACTCTCAAATTTAGACTCCAACAGTACTTAATGTTAAAAGCTTTAGCTGAGAACTTTTAGGAAGCTTGTGGTTTCATAGATTTATTTAAAAGCAATTAATGATTAAAAAAAATTAGTGGAGGACAACTTCCAAAAGATAATTATCTTTGGTAAGGAGGGCTGACTGTCAAATTTAGACTCCAACAGTATTTAATGTTAAAAGTTTTAGCCCAGAACTTTTAGGAAGCTTGTGGTTTCATAGATTTTTTTAAAAGCAATTAATGATAAAAAGAATTTAGTGGAGAATTTTCCAAAATTGCATACTGTTTATAATGATATCATGTGGAAAAAACCTTCTATACTGATGTAGAAAACTTCCAACCTGGGAATTTTCAAAAGTTACACATAGAAAAGATTCATTACAGTTATGAAAAAATTTCAATTCCGAAGACTGACTAAAAAATCTAAAAACCAAGAATTAAAGACTTTTATTTTTCAAAAAAAGATTCCAATATATTATGACGCTTCATAAAATAGATCCTAAAACCTTCTACACAAAACTGCTGCTATACTGACTACTGCCCACATATATTTTCAGCTCTTTTTAGTTCTTTCCACCCCCACTTACCAATTACAGTTAACTACCCCCACTTATCAATTACAGTTAACTTATGTGAGTGCCTGGAATCTAATTATATTTTATTCTCCAGTAACCCCGTTTTGTCGTTCTTTGAGGAGCCACGTGCATTGTCTATGGTAACGCCCGGACAAAACACAGAAGATACCTTTACAATTGCGAATTTAGGGAAAGATTTTTTTTTTGTTTAGGAAAGTACTTTGATTCCGAGAACGATTTAAACGGAGTATATTAACGAAGAGGATATTTAATCATTTTTGTACCGATTTCACCAAAGCAATTGATTGCCGGTTGGAAGGTCGCAACGAAAGTTAAATATGTATTTAACTAGATTCTCCATGGATTTCGGCCCAGTTTATTTAGGTTGATGTGATTGTGGAGAAGAAAAAGCACACATTTTGTTTTTACTTAAATTTTAGTATATGGTTTAGTTATATTGGTGTATTCATTGATGTACAATTTGGATTATGTTATGTCATTTCTTTTTGTTTAGTGTGAAAAAGAACACATTTTGTTTTTACTTAATTTTTAGTATATGGTTTAGTTTTATTGGTGTATTTATTGATCTACAATTTGGATTATGTTGTGTCATTTTTCTTTTGTTTAGTGTGATTTAATTTCTAGAAGATTATTTATTTGGTCTATTAAATTATAATTTTGATTTTTTTTTTATCAAAATTTATTTTTTTGTATTATGAGGCAGTCAATTTTGAGATCGAATTGTTATCCATTAACGTGGATGTTAAAAGTTTAAATTATGATATTGCTATGAGGATTCAATTGTTTGGTTTTTTGAGTCAAACTCATTTGTCCACTTAGCACTCATTGCATCTAGGTTGCTCACAGAGGTGAGGCATTGGGCCTTCATGGAGGTCACCCATCCTAGTACTACTACAACTCAAGGGTGCTTAACCATGGAGTTTTTTCCAAGGTTAAGCCCACTTAGCTTGAAACATGGGTCAATGAGTTTGACTCAAAAAGCTACATGGTTGAATCTTGATAGCAATATCATAATTTGACACGTTGTGGAAAATACCTCCTACTTATTAGTTTATATTATGTGTTTAGGATTGTATATTTAAATGTATCATCTTGTAACACTTTAAAGAGAAGATTAGATGATGAATTGGAGAATGCAAAAGCATTAAGTAGCATACCAAATGATGTTTATTTTGGATTGGATCATACTTTTGATTTTGTCTCTTAGATAGGATCGTGGATATGATCAATTCTCTCCAAAATTCAAATTATTGCATTTGAAGGTTGTCAATCTTGGGATTTGACTATTGTCTATTAGTCTGGGTATTCAAAGTTTAAATTGTGCATTCAAGGCCATGTATTTAAAGAATTAATCTCGTGACACTTTGAAAGAGAAGATTAAATGATGAATTAGAGAATAAAAAACATTAAGGAGCATTCTTTTTTTAGTAGGATTTAGACATCAATCATTCTTTGTTAGCATTAGGGGTTAACAATGGTAAACAATTAAGTAAGTGACATCCATTTTCAACACATATTCTAAGTCCATCTTTAGACATACTCATTCATCAATTTGTATTGTCCTTTAGCAAGAATCAACAATCAACTTAGTGACATCCATTGCCACACTGTTATCTCCTTTATTATTTTAGCTTAATCTCAAACCTTAATTAAAGCACAAGGAATTCTATACTTTAATCCTTGCATAACAGGCACTAGGATGCTCCTTAGTAAGTCACCCATTTTTTCTATCTCAAATATAGATCAATCAAATTCATATTGCAAGTACAAAAGGTGTAATTTTGCAAACTACAATAATTTGGACATGATTATTCCCTTGAACAATATTGTTGTCATGATTTCATCCTAGAGACTCAATTTTTTATATATCAATTATCTCAACTCTATGATCTAGAATCAAGTTCTAGATTTTAGTTTGCATGTCTCTATTGTGATGTGGCATCGACCAAACTCCACCTATAGCCAACTTTCATCTAATCAATCTTGGTTTATCACATTTATATTTTTAGCATATGTCTAAATTTTATTTCGATTAAATTACCCCAATCAATTAATGAGACTTAACTCCTTTTTATCCAATTGTAATGGAAAAATTTGTATAGCCATGTCAATTCCCACTTAGTTTTGGGCTCGTTTTGATGGAATGACTTAATGAAATTGCATGTTAATAAATGGCATAATCCTATGCAATATGGGCTCATTACTCAATCCATCACCTCCCCTCATTTACACCTGTATTTCTATACATTTGATTCTATCTTACTCATATTCACACATATTCTCATCCTTTAGCCATTTATTACACATATGCATGCACTTACACTCATACATCCATTGTCGACCCTAATATTTATGCTTTTCTATCTCAAGGAAGGCTCGTGCTCCCATAACGGGTAGCAAAAAAGAATTTGTGGATGACCTCCATCAAAAAAAAAATCTTGTGATGTATGAGATTGATCCTACATCATGTGGAATTGATTCAAAATTCAAAAATTGAAAATTTAGATATTTGTCAACTCCCACCTTTTCCACTAACCCTTATGAACCAACTTGATACATGTTTGCACAATAAATGGTATGTCGTGGTATTTAAAGGCATTCAATGTGCATTAATTCATACACAATTCATATATGAAATTCTTATGCATTGAGAAATAATCATTATAGGAATAATTTGCGTTGGAGAACTAAATTGAATTTAATTTTGTATGAAAATCATTAGATGGCATTTGCATGATTGAAAAGTGTTGATCCATATCTTGCTATAAGAAGTCCAAAGAGAACATTAATTGAAATGACAATCCAAAAACAACACTTATACTAGAGTCAATTAAAACATAGTGACAACCAAAGGGAATTACTAAATAAACTAACAAAATGCATGACCACTACCGTTAGTCCAATATTAAATAACCAAGTATCCCCCATAGATAAGAAGAACATCCTCTTTAAGCAATAGTTTAATTCCATCCATTAAAGCTTGAATAATTCTCTTTGATTATTTCCATGACCATAAAGTAAGTTCAATTAAGGGGATTGGCCTAGGAGAACTTGGCCCTTGCATTTCACAAATTGTTAAGGTATTTTCAAATACTATTAGTCCTTAATAGTTTATAGAAAGTAGAGATCACAACAAAATGGGTTCTATTTGTCAATTGTGAGGAACTTTATTCCCACAATTTACAAGTTAGATCTATAACACTTGGGATTGATTTCTACCATCTCCACCACCAACCATCGCACACACTCAGTTGAGGGCCCCATATCCAATCTCTATCTCACCCATCTACCAATCTCACTATCTCTTATGGCCTAATGGCACCCTCTAGATGATATATGGCAACACCCACCCCATATAGACAGAGGGGATTGGGGGGTTTAGCTAGATAGTTAGGTAGATAGTCTGGACTACATGGGTCTGGGTCATGACATACATGATTGATTTATGAAACTTTGAGACTAACTTGATTTAGGTTTTGTCATCTTACTTTTAACATGTATAAGAAATTGTGATCCATAAACTATATCAAAGACAACTATCTTTTAACAATTTAAATCAAAAAAAATTATTTATTTATATTATTTCTAATTTTTAAAATATATATTTATTCTTAATTTAATTAATTAAACATCTTTTCATAATTTTTTATTTGTATTTTTTAAATCCATTTACTTCTTTGTTATATTTAAATGATCCCCATTTATTTTAGACTTTCAATATTTTGTAAGGAAAATAAAGGTGAAGAAAAATTGTTTTCCATAATATATCTTTATTCTTAATTTAATTAATCAAATATCTTCTTCATATTTTTTTTTAAATCCATTTATTTCACACTTTAAATATTTTATATGATTATTGTTATTATTATTGTATGGAGGATCTAATATCATCCACAAACAACTTTTAGCTACACTAGCATGAGTCTTTGGGTCAAAATCTAGGGGTATCCATTTTGCCAAATTTATTCAAGGCACAATCTCGACCTCATCCCTTATGATGTTGACGCCTTGTACTGGACAAGACTTGATCCCTAATAAACTCATTAAGAACCATTCAATTTCACCAATAAATCAAAGACCCATGTACTATACGATTATTTTTATTCATATAATGACAAAAAAAACTGACAAAAAAATTCTTTTACATAATTTAATTAATCAAATATCTTCCTCATAAATTTTCTTTCCAAATCTCTTTATTTCTTTACCATATTTTAACGATTCCCATTTATTTCACACTTAAAATATTTTGTATGGTTGTTTTCATCCGTGAAGTGACAAGGAAAATGTGCATGGGTGCCCACCAACCATAGTAAAAAACATATGGTACAATGAGTCATATGCAGTTAGTTGCTAATCAAATCAATTATGGAGTATTCAAAACTTATTCTAACAGGAAAAAGCAAGCTGGCGAAAAGAGTTCAGTTAAATTTTATGCTGTCCCGAGTTAGAAGAATTGTCATGGTGGGACTACAGGTAGGAATCTATCATCTGTTAGTTCATAGTATGATAGTCAACAGAACACAGGCTTCGAGAGAATACTGGTGGAAGAAGAAAATAAATCCAAGAGACAGTATATAGGAAATCAGAGAGATGGCAGGTATTGCACTGTAGAGAAATAAAAGTCAAGTAGTTGGTATAAAGAGAGATCAATAGAAAAGTATGTACAAAGATCATTCATGGGAACAGTACAAGTAGGTATGCCAATACCCTTTCACATATATTATGACACATTTTACCAAGAGCTTGGTTACCTATCCATATATGATAAGAGAGGCATTAATGCCTACAAATCAGGGAAAATTGACATATGTGCATACAAAGAAGTATATTAGGATTCTCAAAATTGATGACGAATGTGAATATGAAGCGGTATAGGGGAGGGCGGTCCATAATGGAGTAGGGTTCAATAGTGGGGATAGAAGTAGTCCTCAGTGAGCCCCATAGTGGAGCATTTTAATATCCAATTGCAAAACACTTTTTATCCATAAAGTACACAAAGTGACAAATCATGTGATGCCACATCAGCGCACCAATAAAACATGACTTAGTGCACCACTATCAGTCTCACTTTTTTTTTGGGCCTTTTTGGATACCTCAACAAAAAGCATGCTTATGTGGCATCATATTTGATGATGTGGCTCTAAAACAAAATATAGAAGCACATGAGTTGCCAAATAAACTGTTGTATAGAATTGGGAGTGATTTGAAATTTCCACGTAGGATTTTGAGAAAAGCGAAGTTAGGGTGCTCCACTATGGGCCCCTCTCCCCTATTAGGATTTTCAAAATCGACATATGTGAATATAGAGCAGTATATTAGGATTTTTAAAATTGACATATGTGAATATAAAGCAATATACTAGGATTTCCAAAATTGACTATGTGAATACACGAATCTTGTAATGTAGACAAGCCAAGATAACAAAGAAACTAAAATTATTGAAGGGTAAGGAATTATTACTATTTTACTTAAAAGAACTTGTAATATTCAAATAACATTTATTTTTGAAGCAAATCATGAGCAAATAAAGCAAACAATAGAAGCACTAGAAAAGTTAAGAAAATTAATTGAGCTTCAATAAAGAATGAAATTGAAGCAATCATAGAAAGTTCATCTTCAATTTATCAATTATATTTTTCAAGAGGAAGACGACAACAAACAAGGGAAACATAGTCTAGGGTCAAATTTCAATGAAGAAAACATGGGTTGTTATTTTATCAAGCACAATAAGGACAAGAAAACACCAAAAAAACACTAGAGAATTAGATGTGGAGAATAAAGAAAAACAAAATTTTTATAGCCATATATCAATTGCATTAATGTGGTCATTTGACCTAAATGTTAATGAGCTAATGAGCTTGAAAGAGAGGTTTGATGCTATAGGGGTGGAGGAGCAATTAAAAGATAAGAAGATACAAAAGATCATGAACATCAACTAAAAATAAGTTACTTAGGGATCAAGAAAATAAGTTACTTAGGGATCAAGTAAATAAATTGCAAAGCACCATGAAAATAGGCCAAAAAGATCTTTCGACCATAAAGTTTGAGCTAAACCAAGCCACAAGGGGAAATATGTTTAAAGAAACTAAGGAAAATGTATCCCACATATCAAAGAAATCCAATCAACAATAGCAAACATGGAAGTTAAAGAAATTAAGCGAAAGGAACAAATTGAAGAGGCAAAGACTTCAACACAAATAGTAAAAGAATCAATAAAAAACAAAGGTAACTCATAGAGAAGCAAGTTAGATTACAAACATGGGAAGAAAGAGATATACAATATATAGTTGCAAACATAATAATAAAAGGGTTGAAAGAGCATGGAGAAGATGAGAACATCAACAAGCTAACAAGATAATTTTAACATACAAACTTTAATGGGTAGGGCATATCCACCAAGCAAGAAAAATTGGAAGAATTGTTAAGGGATGATAGAATAAGCATTATAAGAGTCATTTTGAGAAAAAGTAGAAGGAAAGAAAAAGATATTGAGAAACAAAAGATTTTGCAAAGGTACACAAGTTTACATAGATGGAGATTTAACCCTAGTATAGCTAAAAGAAGGAAGAAAGGCATGGGAAAAAGTAGTAACAACAATAAATGTAGGAAAATGGGCATGATTATATAACGGGAAAGTTTAATTTAATGACAAAGAGTCACATAATAAATAGTAAGGTGGGTCCCCTCAATAACACCTTACAATGGTAATATGAAATTATAAGGGTCGCCCTTGGAGGAGAGGTCCTAGGTTAGGGCCCATAGTACATGGAGAATACATGTCATTATTTTTATCAAAATACGTGAACATGAGGGTTGCAAAGTTTTAAATTTTGAAGGATATAAGAAGGTTTCATTTGGAATGAATAAAGAGAAAGAGGTAAAGGAAATGAAGGAGTGACAAGTCTAAAAAGAGAATAATGGGGTAGAATCATAAAAGTGGAAACGAAAGATCCAAATAAATTAATATATATGAATGAAGATAACAAATAATGAATTGATAATTAGTATTATTGCTTTTTGCTTTACACCCTATGATTTAAAATCATATAACAAAAATAATTTGAATTAGGAGGATCCATATGCATCCTAAAAAATAGACATATTAGTTTATAACACCGTAATCCTAAGAGATCATTCTAATAGAGGAATTTAATGCAAGAATAAGAAATAACTAGGATAAGATAGGGTGAAAAGTAATCTATTGTAGCTAAAGGAAGAAGATAATCAACAATGAGAAAGGGTCTCACCTGGTAGAAAGGAAGTATCACACACTATTAAGCAAAATTGTTGGGGTTATCCAACCATTACAATTTGATCATATGTTATAACATAAAATCATAAATGAACTTAGAGAATATCATGTAAGTCAAACATAGTGTATGGTCAAAGTGTGATCGACCATGTTATTTGCTCATAAGTACAATGCCAAAGTTGATGGAGGTGGAAGTGGGAGTTACCCAATATAATTAAAATTCGGTCACAACAATGGGTATGCAAAGAGAGTCAACAATAAGATAAGCTCCACAAAAATTAAAATAGAACAACCCCTCAAGGCACTAATGACACATTAGTACCAATAATTTTTTAGAACAACACAAAAAAATTGTAGGAAATAGAAGATAATGGCACATATAGTGTAAATAGAAGAATACCTTTTAATAACAATAATTCAAAAAGCATTATATTGATGCAAGTAATCTAGAATATTTTGGCAAGCCCATGTATGATGAATATTGCAAGGTAGTGAAAAGAAATATGAAAAACTTGGGAAGGGAAGAGGAAAGTAAAAAAGTTGATGAAAAAATAATGAGGCCTAAAAAGGAAAATTACATGCAAACAAGAAGGAAAGAATTGATCTCTCTTGAGAAGCATAATCTTATATTCCTTAGGATAGAGTTTTGGAAAAACAGTAAATTTGTAAAGAATGACATTACAAATCCCAATGGCTAGAATATACAAAACTACTCTATGAGTGATACCAAGATCAAAATAGTCCCCCATAATTAATATAATTCTTCTCCACAAGGGATATTAAGAAAGGGATTAAAAAGTTAGAAGTGGATAAAGTGTATGACATAGATGGGTTACAAGAAGAATGTACCTAAAGTGGGGTTTGAAATCCCTAACACCACACCTCAAAAGTATATTTTATAAGCTCATTCATAATGGTTTTCCACCAGATTAGATAACTAGTGCTAGTATTCCTCCCCTCAAAAGTAGAGATGTCAACAATCCATCATACAATATAATGATTTAACCATATTATTAGAATTATTTAAGGAGCTTATTAGAGCGTATAATTATCAATTGGGAAAAATAAAGGGAAGAGGGTGAAAGTGCAAGCAAGTTTCAAGCCAAAACACTCCACAATTGATTACAACATCACTCTTAGATATTTGATTAAGGTATGGGATTTACAAGGGGGAGAAGTTTTGGGTTGCTTTGTTGATATCAATAAAGAATTTGCAATGTTGCCTAGAAGTAAACTATAGAGTAGAATAGAAGAGTTGGAATCATAAAAAATGTACAAGACAAACAAAAAATCATAGGCTTTATGATCAAGTTCAAGCCACAATCAAAGTAGGGAAAGGATTATTAGACTACTTTAGGAGTGACATCAGTGTTAAATAAGGATGTCCAGTATCCCCCACTTTGTTTGGGCTATACATAGACAATTAAGAGGACTTGATAAACTAAGATAGAGATTGGGGTGTCTACTTAGCTAGTTAAGTAATAAAGTTGCTCCTATGTTTAAATGACCTTATCATAATAGCAAAAATAACTCATAGCTTGAGAGAACACTTGAAATCTAGATAGAATTATTTTTTCAAGACATAGGAATACAATTGAACACCAACAAAACCAAGCTTGTGATCTTTATCTTGTGAATAAAATGAAGTAAATTAAATTCATAGTTAAAGGAATCCCTTTGCAAATGGTGGATGAATATAAGTACCTTGGTCTCAATTTTTTACAACAAACTTATCTAGGAGACTTATAGAACAAAAATAATATAATGGGGTTGGAAGGATTTTTACCTACTATAATACAAATGTGAGAATGTAAAATATTCTAGTACAGAAAAACTAAGATGACCTTATTTAGGTTGCTTGTAATACATGTGATGATTTATGGAAGTGAATTTTGGGGCAACAACATGTTGTTGCAAGTGTTGTCATTGATGTGATCAACAATATGAAGTTTGTTGATGATGGTATTGCCATTGTTGTCAGCAGAGTGGTAGTGTGTGGATGGTTGCATATGTTGCAATCAAGAGGATTTTGATCAGAGAAGTATTATGTATGATGTTGGATGTCATGATTTGTTGTTGCTCATAATTAACTAAATGATGTTATTGTATTCACTGTTTGTTGATGTAAAATGTATAGAAGAATTCCTTACAATCAATGGCTTAGGAAGTTGCATTGGAAAGCTTTGGAGAATGCTCTACATTCCTCCACATTTGAAGATATGGTCATGGGGTTTTAAGGATAGACAAAGTCAAGTGTGAATCATGTGTGTTTTGGTTTCCTGAACACAAAAGTCGCCACAGAAGTTTCCTAAGTAAACAAAGTGAAGACTATGTTGTTGCAATCATGAAAGGTTTAGAGAAATACTCTGCATTTCTTTGCATTTGTTGTTGTGGTCTTGCGGGTTTGAGGATGAGTTTAACATGTCTATCTATTGTCTCCCTTTGATTTTTATTTGTTGAAGTGTATCGCATGTTGAGTTGTCAATGTTATATCTCAAGGTTGTGTTGTCTAGGTTTGTAATAGATATTGGTTATGTGTTTGTTTGCTTGCGCCAGCATAATGTTGCATGAAGTTGTGAAAGAAGGGCATGGAAATTTTGTTGAATATTATTTGATGCTTGTGATGTAATCTGTGTGATGCTATCTTGTCTCTCTAGTATTGCTTGTGGTTTGGAGTTAATATTTTGAGGGTTAAGTGTTTGTTGGGAGGACTTGGTACATTAAGTTGTTTGCGCCAAGTTTTTATGGCGTATGTCAACATGGGAATGTGTGCATAGTTAAAATGGGTCATGCTTATCTCCTGGCTTGGATCGCATTGAATTTCCTTTTCTCACGAATGATTTGAAGTCGACTCATAATGGTTGTTACGCATTTCAATTTTATGTTTCAATATGGTTGACAAGGAGAAACTTTTTGGTACTTGTGGAAGGTATAAATGAAAGATCAAGTGTGTGATCAAGTATGATATGTGATGTGTTGTATGTTCAAGTAGATGCAAAAAGAAATGCACTGAAGGCAGAGGAATGAGTGTGAATTTGTAGAGATGTGTTTTATGTATGTTGAAGGCAATGAGCCGAAAGCATAAGAGTATAAGTGAAGTGTTGAAAGTAGTGAGTCGTCAAAAGTGTGTAAGTGTATGTTAGAGGCAGTGAGCCAAAGGAAGAAATGCAAATGTGAGTGTTGGAGGAAATGAGCCAAAATTAGAGGAGTGTAAGTGCTAAAGGCAGTGAGCTAGAGGAAACAAAAGTGTTGCGCTATTAGCGGATCACCTAATTCATCAAGTGTTATATGCTGAGGGTGTACCCTCTTTCTCTAAGTGTTGTATTTTTGGCAGGGAGTTGTGAAATTTTGTTGGTTGATGCCATAATACCTGTTGTAGCTATTGTTTCATTTTTGTTAGGTTGAATTTGGAAAATAGCTCCAAGCAGCTTTCTCACTGTGGTTTTTCCATTATTGGGTTTTCCATGTAAATCTGGTGTTGTGGTTGTGTGCTTTTGCTCTAAATATTGTATCTGATTAAGGTAGTTATAAGTTTTGATTGATAAATTTTGAATTGGATTAATTTGAGGGATATATTGATTCACCCCCCCTCTCAATATATTTGTGTATTCTAAAGCATTTAATCATAATTGAAATGGAGACAAACATATGGGATTCAAAAGCATTTAATCATAAGTAATCTCAAACTAAAAAATTAGTTCCATATGAGATCTTATTAGTTGAGGTAGGATCTTTCTTGTTAGATACATTGGCTTCAATTTAGATGTTAAGTCGCCTAAAGAGAATAGAGAGCATAAAGTCTCATCATTTGCCTAAAGTGGTAGAGGAGGAAAATTTGGGCAACATAAAGAACATGTGGTTGAAACAAAATATCAATTGGTTGAGTAAATGAGACATTATTTCATGCCAAAGTGTTTAAATATGAATGAAGAAATTAAAAGATATGTGAGAGGAAAAGTTTTAGAAACCATGTGGATGAAGTAGCTCATGTGAAAGGGAGAACAATATGTGAGATAATTCAATCCTAGACTTGTAACCACAAGCACAAAGCATATATAAGAGTAGGAATAAAATACAAAGCATTAATCCTAATAGCTTAGCTAAGGACTAGTCTGCATGTCATCTTAGGCACAAGACGAAAGGTGGGCAATACTTAAAGAAGATTGGATAGATATAATATGTCATTTTTATTTTTTGATCTTAATGGAAATCAAACAACACTACATCATAAAATATTTGACTTACACAAAAATTTAGATCAAATACATAAATATCTTGAATGTTGACTCCTTCACTATCTTATTTAAATAAGACAGATTAACAAAAATAAAAATCTTTTTAATTAAAATTCATAACAAAAAATCTAAAATTAAAAAATAAATAAATATTAATTATATATAGTTTAAACACCACATATACGTTTAAAATTTTATTTAAAACTCCCTTACAACCTTGCTTTAATATAACTTTCTTCTCCTCTTTAATTGAGGGACTTTGAACTAAAAAAGCATTCCAAAAATAAAAGCAAAAATAGTTTAATTGAGGAACCTAAAGAGATTGAGGTTTGTATTAATGGGATGAATTTTAATAACACCCGCAAAGATATTAACTCAACAAAAGAAGATTTTGCTAAGGAAATTGGAAAAGGACCCTCCATGGTGAAAAATATAATCACTTAAATTGAACTCAAAAAGCATAATAGTAGTAACCCAAAGGTACTAACACCCAAATGGGGACATACAACCATAACTTAGGACATATTTGAATTGATAAAAATAAGCATATGATTTGCATAGACCAGATGGAAGATAGTACCTTGGAGGATCCTAATATTATGTTGAAAGGCAATGGAAATGAATTAACAAAGGACAATGCAATATCAAAATCCTACCAGAATGGCAGTATTGATAAGAGTCTAGATTTTAAGGAGGAAATAATAGACAAAAGAACATAGATAATAAGGAAAGTAATATGGACTTACATGATAAAAATAAGGGGTCCATCATACCCTATGGATTTGAGTCCACTTCTAACCATGAAGACAACCAAGCCCAATTACTAAAGGCTAACTTGGAAACAATAATTGAAATGATCATAAATGGAATGTGGAAAAAGTTGGAATGATAAGAAGGCCTAATGAAGAAACCAATATCACCATTGAACCTGCAGACACTATTGGGTACATTGATAAAGAGAGGGCCACTAATAGTAAGCATGTCCCTAACCACTATGAAAAAACTAAAATTGTTAAGAGGTCTAATGAAGATGACAATAAAAACTCTAAGCCTACAAGTACTATTGAGTGCAGTGATAAAGAAAAGACCACAAAAAGAAAGCACAAACCTACTTATATCACCCTATTACACCCAAATAAGGGGAGGAAAGAATGGAAAGGTAGTTTCCCTTAGTAGGGCCAACATTAATATTGGTAAGAGCAAAAGAAAGAAAATAAGTATTATCCTCCCCACTCCTTCCTTAAAAAGAGTGGAAAATGAAGAAAAAGCTCCTAAATACTTTGAGTTGTTTAGGAATGAAAAAGAGCCCCCTTCAAGTCTTATCAATAATCATTCTTAATTGCACTTCATGGAATGTTAGGGGACTGGAATCCCTAGACAGAAAATACATTGTAAGAAGATTCCTCAACTTGAAAAATAATAAGGATTTTGTCCTCCTCTAGGAGGTTAAAGTAGTTGGTTTCACTCTTGAAACCAACCTAAGGTTTATTTGGAACAATTCCTTCCACATTGTCACTAAGCATGAAAAGGGAAGGAGGGACTACCATTCTTATAGCCAATAGGTGGATTCAACACTTAACTAATTCAAGGATCTCCCCTTGCAATAGAGTTATTTGGGCCACTTTTGAGAAAAGGGACTCTAAGATTGGCATTTGCTCAATATATGCTCCTACTGAATACAAAGAAAGAATTGAACTATGAAAATGGTTATTCATCCTACCTATTGATGCATGTTTTGTGACCCACACAACATGTTTTTTAGAATAAGGTGTCCAAAGATGCTCTATTCTCTCTTGAAAAACTGCCTTATACGCTAAGATTGCAGAGAAGATCATACAACAATTCCAATGTTTAGGGTGGTCAAATCTTGACAATGGAATCAACTCAATGGACGTTGTGAATTGTTGGTTATCACAAGGGGACTTATGCTTGACAAACTACTCTAAGGTCAACACTTTGTATTTTTTTTTTTTGGAATTTTTGCTTTGACGATCATAAAAAAAAAGGAAAAGGATAAGGTTAAAGGAGTTCTACACTACTTCTACGAAATCAAGAGACAATAAAGACTAAGTGAAACTAATAACAAGACTTTGTTTCGCCACACAAAAAAGGTAGCATGTCAACTACGCAAAGCAAGTGCAATATTCAAAGGTTTGTGCTTAAGATTATATTTTGAACAATACCATCAATTGAACAATATCATTCCAAATACACATGAAGGCATCCACATCATGAGTTCAGATTAGCTTTTCGCATTGAATGAAAATCATTCATCCAAAGAAAGCATGAACAAATAGTTTCACCAAATCTTTATGATCAATCTATCATTCAGTCAACTACTTCTATTTAATATATGTGGAAAGAGAATATGCAACCATGCAACCACTTGATAACAAAGGAATTCAAAGCAAATCATGCAACTTGAGCTTTATTATCATAAGTAGCCATTAGCAACAATTCCATAGAGCTCTCTCCCAATTATTCTAATCTCTAATCTCTCTTATTCTAGCTTTCTACTCTCCTCTATGATCTTCTAATATCTAATCATCTACTCATCTAATCATGATGAGAGAATGGGAGGAGGGGATTTATATAGAGTTTTCAAAGTATAATGAATGGCCAAGATTACATCATGATAAACGGTAGAGATTAAAAGATAAAACCCTAATTAGGGTTTCCCATTATACAATTAGTGAACTGCCAGTGAAGTGTCGTGAAGAGCTAGTCCTTTGAGTGTGCATCTGTATCCTATTGGGAAGCATTGTATCGAATGAATTTGGAGACTATGGTGCTAACCTCCTCGATTGTGACAAGTGGCAGCATGCTAACATTGTATTCTAACAGTTCCAGATCGTTTGTGCACTCCGCAAAGGCAATTTCCCATTCTGATTCATGCTTCTGAAAGGCATGCCATACAGACAAGAAATTGGCTGCCTTAGTCGAAATCTATTTGAGGACAGGTCCAATGGTGACAAGGAACTTCTCTTGGATTTTATTCTTCAAATTTTCCTACTGCAGGTGATTCTCTCTAACAACATCCCTCTCTAATGCATCAACAACTATCTATAGGACTTTATTTTGAATTTCCTTTGCTTTCTTTTCAATTCAAATAGAATCTGCCTTCACTTTCTCCAAGGCATCATTCCTCGTGATTAGTGCTAGGTACCAGCCATTAAAGTCATATGTTGCACCTGCTGCAATAACTTTCCCTTCAATCAATTCCTATTTCAGAACTCATTTCAATACCCTGAGGCAT
This sequence comes from Sequoia sempervirens, assembly GCA_007258455.2. Taxonomy (NCBI): domain Eukaryota; kingdom Viridiplantae; phylum Streptophyta; class Pinopsida; order Cupressales; family Cupressaceae; genus Sequoia; species Sequoia sempervirens. Next base: position 3,381 of record VDFB02308469.1, on the reverse strand, counting down.
GGGATGATTTTGTCTTGAATATCCTAGGCATTCTCCCATGTTTCTGCCAAACTCGAAAATCTTGAAAGTAGGAAAGATGATTGATCATATGCCAACATTAATCTTTCTGCAAACACTGTCGCTTCATCACTTTTGTCATTTATCCATTCTTTGCTCTCTCTAGCTGAAGTGATTTCTTCCTCAAAAGTCTCTTGCAAAGTATTCATTAGTGGAAGTCCTGTTGAGTTGGCCTGGCCAAGAGGTTTAGTCAGGTGTTGAATGTATTTCTTTAGATGCTCCACTTCCTTCTCACAATCCTTTCTTTTTGCTACTTCTTTTTCCAGCCGTACCTTGATTGTAGCAACTGAATTATCTAGATCCTCCACCTCTTTCCTCTTTGTTGTTGGGCCCAAATTGACAGTGGTAATTGCATAATCTTGAGGAGTAATTTCCTCACTTGTCTTGTCAACTGTTGGCACAATGATCTGTACTATACGCTGGCCCGCCTCATCTCTTTGAATGGTGGAAAGTATCTTGGTTGATTTCTTCACAGGGGCTGTGTCTAGTCTGGCCAAGAAATCGGCCATGTCATCCTCTTCTAGCATGTCTACTTGTTCAATTGTTTTTAAACTTTCCTTCAGCCAATCCGGAATGGTAGGTTGCTCTACAACTTCTTCTTCTTCTTGAGTTTCCTGTACACAAGGAGCACTTTGAATTCCCTTGAGGTCGGAAATCATTCCCTCTTGGAATTCTCCATCCATAATATTAACTTCATCATCTGATTGGAGAATCTCAGTGTCCGTAGGAGATGGCGGTTGATCTTCTTCTAGTTGAATGGGAAGGGGAGAAGGAATTCTTATATCTCCCAAAGATTCATCAATATCCATATGTCATTAATATTTGCATATGCAACTGAGTGGGGTGGCTTAGCCTTTTGCTTCTTCTGAATAGGGTCTTCAACCACAGCCTTGTCCTTGGACTTCCTTTTCCTTGAACTAACATTTTCAACTAGCTCACTTCCTTGGGATGCTCCAACATTCAAGGAATAAGACTTTTCCTTGCCCATCAAATCATATGTCAGCTCTACATTATTCTACTGCAAATCCTAAACTTGTTGATCTACCCACCACTGAGAGTATTGAGCAACAGGCCTCATGAAGGTGTCCAAATCTGCAAGCTCTGGCTCAAACCATCTTATAGGAAGCAAGGGTCTACTTTCATCAAACCCTGGCTGAGTGAACTCACCATCATCTTCAATTTGATCTAGTATCCTGAAGAGCTCAGTTGTCCTTATCAGGCTAACTGGTAGTCGAGACCACATTCTCTTTCTGACTTCGAACTCATCAATAGCGTTTTCCCAATAATCTTCTAGCTCGACTTTGTGCTTATATTTCTTTCCCTCTATGGATCCTATATGGTGATGAGGATCAAAATTATCCTAGGACCAATATGAATTGAAGGGATACCTTTTTATTTCCAGTCTGGCACTTTTTGCTGCTTGTGTCGATGGGCACGATTCTTCCATATTACCAATGAAAAGTGGGAATGTGACTGCCGCCTTACCCTTTCCTCTTTGGAAGTTCTGATATGTTTCCAGTTGTTTGAGAACCTCTAGCAATACCATTTTGTTAGTGGGAAAAATTGGAAGTCTGAAAGGACATCTCATAAAACCCTGGATCTGAATGTATGTGAATCTAGGAAATTGGATATACCAGGATCCATATCTATCGATGAGGCTTTTGGATTCATGAGATAATCTCTAATGTGCTCCTCCTTGCATTATATACATGAGAAATGCATCGTGAGCTCTTCTAAAATGTGCCTTTTTTGACAATTGCAGTTGAGGGTAGCAGTTATATACTTTGAGTTCATTTTCTCCGTTACCTACTAGACCTTGGCATATTAATCCAGCATATCTATAAGCTATTTCCAACATGTAAACAATATATGAAGCTCATGTGGAAGGACTTGGTGCTCTCCAAATTGACTAGCTGTTCGTGGATGCTATTGCTAATCATTCTTTCCCAATTGAACATTCTAACTCTAGAAACAATTTCATCTATGAAGAAATACATCCACATTTGAAATAATGCACCTTGGGGGCTGCCCATTATTCTATTTAGTAGCAAAATTATATCACCATAATCCTCCTTAAAGTCTGTCTGGCGCAAAGTCTTTGGCATCTTCTTAATTGGCCTTGGTTTCAGCAACCATGACTTGTTAAAATTAGTTGTGCATTGCTCACTTCTTTCTTCAAAAATTCTCCTTGTGTCTTCCTTGGTTTTATATGAAGTCTTATGGTGGTTGGGAATTCCAAACGCTTCCTAAATGGTGCGCTCTCCTAGGTGTGCTAAGACTCTTCCATCAGGAGCAACAATTTTCCTTTCCTCTGGATTATAATGTCTTGCGCATTCCACCATCAATTCAGGGCACTCAACAGCCGGAGGAAATCCAGCTGCCTGGACAATTCCATTTCACACCATCCGGCAAGCTATGGCTGTAGGCATGAGTCCATTTAGTCCCATCATTCTTTTTCTGAATTCCTCAAAATCTACATGTCCCATGTCAATATCTTTGATATTATTCCATTTTGAATTGACTTTGGATTCCAACTGTGGTCCTTTACTCGCAAACTTCATTGGTTTCTTCTTTCAAGATTCACCTTGTGTAGTCATCCACCTACAGGAAAGAAAATATATATTAATTTAAATAACTTAATTTGGATTTGCTCTCTCTTGAAAATATTAATTTTCAGCTTGTCAAAATCATATTTCACAAAAAGTAAGCTGAAAAAAAATAAAAGGACTGAATAAATTTCACAAGAGTGCATAAAATCAGAAGTAATAATGAATTCCATTAATCTCCATTTTGAATTCTTGAAAATTTTACTCTTTTGATGGCCATTCAGTTGTGAAGAATTCTGACTTTACTTCCGAAAATCAAGCCAATCATTCAGAAATTTCACTTTTCAATTCCAAATTCTCTCCTGAAAATGACTTCTCTTCTGAAAACTACTTTTCTTCCAAGTTGCTTCTCAAGAAAAATTAAATTTGTTGAAAGATATGGTGAAAATGACTTGTTGAATCTCCTTTTAAGGTTGAGAAATTGATTTCTTTTAGCAATTTCATTTTTCTTCTTTTGAGTTCCCCTCTTCAGCAAAGTAAGTTTCCAAATTTGTGTCTCTTTTCTTGAGTTTAGACTCTTCAGCAAAGTAAGTTTCCAAATTTATGTCTCTTTTCTTGAGTTTAGACTCTTCAGGATAAACTAAAAGATTTTCATGAATTTTCAATTTTATTTTCCAAACTTTTAATTTCCTCCAAATTTAAGAAATATTTAATTCACCTCATGGCTAATTGTTTGATTTTCTCTTTATTTTAACTTTTCCAAATTAGCCATGGAAAA
>VDFB02308468.1:0-18591 GCA_007258455.2 Sequoia sempervirens | reverse complement strand
ACTATTGCAATCCTTCGATATGCATTTGCTATGCTGCACTAGCCAATCACATTTTATAATTTAAACATATTCCTTTGTATTTCTATAGTTTGAATTTAAGAACTTATTTTTTATATTCAAAAATTAACATTTATCTCTTTTTCTATTGGTAAGTGTAGCTCTATAATTCATTTACCTTTAAGGAAATTAGGAAAATAGGATGACAAAGATCAATTTGGATGCATAATTTGGCATTAAATGCGAACTGTGAGAGCTTTGCATTTAACATATTGATACAAATCTATCTGTGTCATTTTAATTTTTTTGAATTGTTTAAAAAAAATGAATTCTACGTCTTCTCTTACCATTAAAAAAACAAGTAAATAATAATGTCTAAATATGAAAAATATGTTGTATAATGCAAACTATAGAAATAGAAACAAATATATTTAAATTATATAGTGTGACTGGCCAAATTAGCCAAAAAATATGTCGTAATATGCAAACTATACAAAAAGAAAGAAATATTTACAAATTATGCGGTGTAATTGGCAATCTGAGCAAGAAAGCTTCTCATTCAACCTGTTTTGCATGCAAACAAAGCTACATGACAATATTGTTTCATGTTTATGAGTTTGATGGTATATGTTGTCAACTGTACTCATTTGTCTAATTTCTCCTTCTAATAGGAATAGGTACTTCCAATTGCAGCAAGAGACAAAGATCCACATCAGTATAAGTATACAGAATCATTCAACAACAAAGTACAAGGTTAGATTATTGAATCAACCCTTTCCTTTCTTTACAATGCAATAAAAATTCTTCCATATATGAAAACTCATAAAAAGTTGTCAAAATATTCAACTTTCCTTCTCCCAATTTACATAGAAAAGTATTGATTCATATTAAACCCAATTAGTATTTTCAACAATTCAATGCCATATCCATTTTAAACCAGAACAATATAGCAGCAGTCACATGTAGCTAGAAAAGTCACTAGATTTCATGTACTACAATTGCATACAATGCATTAAAGAATTAGTATGCATTCTATTAAACCCAAATAGTATTTTTAACAATTCAATGCTATATGCATTTTAAACCAGAATAATATAACAGTAGTCACATGTAGCTTAAAAACTTAAATGCTATAGAGTTGATAGTATCAATTTTGTTGCACAAGCAAAGAAGGGCTAAGGAGCATAGTCAGGTAATGCAAAGAAAAAAAATAGGGAGCATAGAAAAATACCGTCAATTGGCTATAGAGGCATGATAATTTAAACAATAGCTTTGAATATCACTAGGACAAAAACTCTCTTTGCCTCAAACAGAACTATGGTTATATGAAATTTGAACTATACGTGATTTAGGTGATGGGACAAAGTGCAAAGCAAGATTATTTGATTGTTTTGTAATGTTATCAAATAACATGTTTTACATTTTTCTGAAATACATATGTGCAAGAGTTTTAATTGCATTGCAAAGAAAGGATAGGCTTAATTTGAGAATCTGACCTTGCACTATATTGTTCAATGCTTGAGTACAATTGTACCAATGTTGATCTTTGTCTCCTAGTGCAATTGCATCTATTGATTCCTCTTACAAGGAAAAATTAGACAAATGAGTACAGTGAATAACATATACTATGTTACTCATAAAAATGAAACAATATTCTTATGTAGTTTTGTTTGTATGTAAACCAAACTGAATGAGAATTTCTCTTGCAATCATTTCATTAAAAAAATGCTATAGAAAGAAAAATGCCTAAACCATGTATATTTTGAGATCAAACATGCCAATTAACAAAAAAACCCACAACTTGGAGCGACGTCTCCTTGAACGCAGTCTCATCTAATGCATCAACTATGCATTTAGTGATTTTGTACCCCCCAGTCTGCTAGCAATCCTCTCACAATTCACACTTAATGCCAAAATATCTAACCAAATTTATCTCTGTTATCCTATTTTCCTGATTTTCTTAAAGGAAAATGAATTATAGAGCTACTCTTACCAGTAGAAAAAAAGTTAAATGCATATTTCTAAATATAAAAGACAACTTCTTAAGTTTGAAGTTTAGATGAACACAAACAATGACTTTACAGTCCTATGTAATGCATTAATAAATAATAAACAAAGCACAATGAGCACACATAGCCATCCAACACTTCTAGCGGCTTCTCCCTGAATGCAGTGGCATTGCATTAACTATGCATTCAGTGATTTTGTACCTTCGACCCCACTAGCAAAGGTCTCACAATTCACATTTAATGCCAAAATATTCGCCCAAATTTATCTCTGTCATCCTATTTTCCTAATTTCCTTAAATGGATTATAGAGCTACTCTTACCAATAAAAAAAGAGATAAATGCTAATTTCTAAATATAATAAATAATTTCTTAAATTCAAACTATAGAAATACAAAGGAATATGTTTAAATTATAGAATGTGATTGGCCAACACAACACAGCAAATACATATCGAACAATTGCAATAGTAAGTTGCCTATCTGAAATATCTACTTCAGTTGTACTAGCTTAGAGAAGCAAAAGTTGGAGAAACATAGACGATAACAGAAAATGAAATACTGTTTAAATATGTTTTAAAAGAGCTTTACCATTGGTAAGAGTAGTTATATAAATCATGTTCCTTTTTCTTAACAATTTGGAAAATTAAGATGACATTGATAGATTTATAGTATACCAGCAAAGCAATCACAATTTGCATTTAATGCCAATAGGTTCACTCAAATATATCCACTAAATATTGGAAATATTCTCATTCAACCTATTTTGGATGCAAACAAAGCTTCAGGGCAATACTGTTTCATGTTTATGACTCAGATAGTATATGTTGTTCGTTGTACTTATTTGTCTAGTTTGTACTTGTAACAAGAAATGGTGCTCCAATTGCAGTAGTAGAAAAAGGTCCACATAAGTATACAAAATCATTCGACAACAAAGTGCAAGGTCAGATTATTGAATCAACCCTTTCCTTTCTTTACAATGCAATAAAAATTCTTCCAACTATGAAATGTCATAAGAAGTTGTCAAAATATTCACAATCATGGAAAACCTATAAGAGTGTCCTTTAACCTATAAAACTGCACTATTTCTTTTCTTGATATTCAACATTTAAAGCTTGGTGCATTGCTAAATAGTCACTGTTCTACTGAATAGTTTTAATACAAGCTTTGTTTTAGTCAGATTCATTGACAATAAAAATTTGCTTTTCTTTCATAGGGTTTGGGCTACTTTGAATTTGTATTAAAGCATATTGTTACAGCTTTTGCACTAGTGCTGATGAAGGTGAGTAATGAACTGTTAAAGTTATTTCTCCTTAACGTCCTCACAAAAATGCAACATCGTTTTTGTCAGTAATCAACATTTTAAGCTTCATGCATTGCTAAATAGTCTCAATACAAGCTCTATTTCATCAAATGCCTGGTTTAGCAGTATGCTAACAAAGATCCCTCTAAAAAAACCAAGACTCTCACAAGAGCCAATTATAGTTGAGACCTATAAACTAGATGGAAAAGCACAAATCATGTCAATTGATGAAGATCTCCATTGTGCACATTGTTTTCGAATTGATTTATTCAACTATAAAGTTGGCGACTGTCTATTTGACACAATGCATGTCTTGCTTCATTGTCACTACACACCAAATCAGCTACGCAATGGTCTTGTGAACCATTTCCTACATCATCTTCACAATGGATGCACCACAGCTAAAAGCTCATATGAACTTGACTTACATCCAACAGTGCTTAAGGATTTGCATAGTATACATGTCAAAAACACATATCTGCATAGAATGAGGCTTTCAGCTACAGAGATCAATGGCAATGGTGAAACTGGACTTTGGGGTGACACATTCTGTTTAAAATGGCTAGCACTTTGGTTGAACATACCAATATGTATTTGGTCTACAACACACAAAGTAATGTATTTACATTTCAATAAAGATGCATGTAATCCAACAATATCAATTCTTTTCCATGATACAAATGCAAGAGTTGGACACTATGAGCCTGTGTTTTCACGGCTAAACACATACAATTTCATTCAAAACATTCAAACACACTTGCCAATCATGCACTGCAATTTCAATGATATCTGGAATACAATTGCAAATGCATTCGATACACTTGGACTTGTAGACCTACTCAATTTGCTACTACATGTGGCGAAAGCATGCTTGCTGCTATAGCTTTTCTTCTTGATGAACAGTTTGATGCAATTGCTTTGTGCTTATTTATGGCCCAATCACTAGCCAATGCATTGATAGTACAAAATAGATATGCATTGGCGTGCTTTAGCATGTCTAAGCAATCTACCATAGCAAACAAGAATCATCTACTACAATTGCAATCACTAGTTTCCAACATTGGAATACGGTATGTACAAAGTGGCCTTGAGGGGTCTGAATTTTGTTTATTATGGTTGTCACACATATTTGATGTAGCAATACACATATGGCAAGCAACTACACACCCCAAAACCAAAACATACTCAAACTGCATAGAACCAAAAAAAAACTTTAACTTAATTTGTTTTGCAATCAACTCAAGGCACTGTCATTATGAACCACTTCAACAAAAACAACGGGCACATAACATGCATATCAACCATCCATTTTCTATGCAACTTATGTCAAATGTTGTTACATTTGCATCAAATCGTATACTTCAAGATAACTCAAAGTTTTCACAAGAGTTATGCACTTCTCAATTAGAAATTTGTAGTGCATCAGAATGCATCCCTATTCAGAATCTTGCAACAAACAATATAATTGGTTGTCATTTAACAAGTTTACATGATGAAACAATTGTAACTTTGCCCACCTCAAAACTAAATGTTCAGAGCTCATTGCAATGTTTAAAAGTAGCAATACGTGATATAGGTAAGCAAGAAATGACGATAGTGAATGAACAAATAGCTGCAAGAAATGATGTAAACAAAACATGTAGATCTTTGGAACCTAACATTTTTATATCAAATACAAGCACAAAACTGAAACCTTTTCAGACGTTGCACTCCCCAAAATCAAAAATCTATTGTGCAGAAAATTTCCATGCAAACATCACACCAACTAAAGTATCTCATTCAATTGTAGCAATTGACCATGTCGCAAGTAGAGATAACAAATGCAGATTTGCTGCAAGCTTTGCCCATGAACAACCATTGCATTGTTTAAAAGAAAAACAAATAACTACAACAACAGACATATCAAGTAGTACAAGCAATCGTTTAGAACCTAAAACTTATGTTCTGACTACTAGCAATGTCGCAAATGAAAATCAATTTTGCAAAGTTAGTGCAAAGCCTTTGCATCAACAATCATTGCATTCTTTAAAAAAGCAAATGTGAAGCACTCAAAAACATTATGCTTTACATGTTCCAAAGCTCAAACATAGGCCCACAATCGAAAATTCTATCAGCTCATATTTGCAAATCATAAATGACACACCCACTCATCCATGCTCTCTTTGCGAGATGCTTCATTTTCATCAAAACATTCGTAAAGTTGACAATGCACTTGCCAATGCTCTTTCTTTGCTTCCCATTCAAATCAACGAAAAAACAATAGCAATAGGACAACCCATTTGCAAACAATGTATAAAAGCTACTTTAAATGGTAAGGTGTCTCATTATGCTACACCTTGGAACATAAGACGCAATACGCCAATAGATGTTGTTTATTCCTTAACTTCCCTAGAAGAAAGACTTGTCTCTTTGCGCATTGCTTTTGCACAAATAAGACAACTAGGATATAGGCGAGCACAATATGGCTTGCTTGGTACAATTATCAATGTTCCCATAGATTTTGATAGGGTGCAACAAGCATTTCCTAGACAACTAGATGAAACAACAACAGTGGAAGTTAGATTGAAACGAAAGCTACAATATGAAAATGCATATGCACAAGGCAATATTAGACTTGCTATTATCATGAACGCTTTGACAACATTGTCAAAAATGCCACTATATACAAAAGAGAACATCTTTATAAATAAAGATTAGGAAGAGCTATTGAGTAGTAAAGCAACACAAATGCACGCAGATTCTAAAGCAGAACCAAATATGCACGATGACATGTCTGAGGATGATGAAGAGTTGATCACTGAATCAGTTGTACATTGGTTTAATGAACCACGCTCAATCAAAGATCTTGACACAACCATCATTAAGATTGCACCATCAGAAGGTTTTAAACCTCTTGGTATCTTCCAAGACACGTATGCAGAGGAGATGAACTTCCCAACCCTGTTTTATGGCTCACCTCGACCACTTGACATTACTAAAAACTTCTCGTTCCAAAAAATAGCCAAATGGGAGCTTATGCATAAAGACAATGATTTTGCAAGACACATAACAAATATTTTCTTTAAAGCCATTAAAATTATTATTCAACAAGTATCTTCATTGACATGGATATGCATAAGGAAAACTGAATTAAAAGGTAGAAAGTTGCTTGCAAAAGATGTGCGCAATCCAGCAAGTCTTGAAAAAATATTAAGATCACCATTGGGCTATAGAACACTAAAAAGAATTCGAACCTCACTAGACTATTTAGAGAACACTAGGAAAAACATATTTGCAATGATAAGACAATTGGGGCCTCCAACTTTCTTTGTGACATTGACAAGTGCTGAGCACTTCTGGGAGCCATTGTGCAAAGCTTTACAACAAATATCCATTCAACAACAAGACAAGTGTAATGAAACTATAGAAGATAGGGATTTGGACTTTGAAATAAGAAAGAATCCAGTACTTTGTACTCGCTACTTCAACCATAGAATCAATGCATTTCAAAAAATGATGTTAAAAAACCATGAGCTCTTTGGCCAAGTAATGGACTACTCTTTTGTTACAGAATTCCAAAACTGAGGCAATGAACATGTTCATTTCCTGCTATGGATAAAGGATGCACCTGTGTATGGGAATTGTTCAAATACTGAAATAGAGAACTTTGTTGACAAGTATATTTCATGTGACTCTTCGCTACTTGATACAAACCTTGGCAAAATGCAAACACATAATCATACAAAAAGTTGCAAAAAATACAAAAATTTAAGCTGTAGATTTAGTTTCCCCTTGCCTCCCATGCGTAGAACAATGATATTAGAGCCCTTGCCCATGCCTAATGCTGCAATCAAGGATAGAGCAAGATGCTTTTTCAAGCAATTGGAAAACAAACACTATATGAAAGAATTTTCATTTGAGAGTTCCCAGCATGAATTGCAAATGGATGAAACAGATTACATTGTAATGCTTCAATCAACATTGACACGCAAAATTGTCATGCTGAAAAGAGACCCAGCTAATATTTGGGTGAATTCCTTTGCAAAGAAAGTGCCAAGACTATGGTATGCAAATACAGACACAGTTTATTTTAGATGCATATGCCACTGCATCGTATTGTACTTCATATATGACAAAACAAGAGAGAACATTGTCCCTTGCATTTCAGCAATTGCGACAACAATGCACTCATGCTTATGATGGAAAGGTACAATTCATATGGAAACTTGGCAATGCATTACTTAACTACCAACAAATGTCCAGTCATCAGGCTGTTCACATTGTCCTTTCATTGCCACTACGCAAATGCTCAAGAAAAACAATTTTCATCAATACTGCACCATTAGAAACTAGAGTTTTCATGTTAAAAAGCCCTAAACAATTGGCAAAAAAGCAAGATGATTCTGAAAACATCATGTGTGCATCTGCAATAGAAAAATACACACAACGACCAAAAGCTCTTGACAACTTGTCATTGGCTGAATACACTGCCTTCTACTCTGGCAATTTGACAAAGTTTCAAAAAAGAGCAACTCCACATATCATAGGTTATATGAGATACAATCCACACATTGATCCTGAGAATTATTGTAGAGAAAACTTATGTTATATGTACCTTTCAGATCTAGTGAACAAACCTTGCTAACTGGATATCAAACATGGACTACAACATTCAATGCAAACAAGGCACAAATTGCAAATATCGAAAAAATGTTCACTGCACAAATTGCTTCTACATGGGGCAACATTGATGAAGCTGCAACTAAAGCTAACAACGATACCTGTCCAAAAATAGACATTGCAAACAAAATTGATAGAAGCAAACAACAAAATGACATAGAGAAATATGACATCATAGCTGACTTAAACCATATGAGAAATATAAAGCTCACAAACTCTATTTCCAACACACTATTTTCAGAAATAGCTCACCCATTCCTACTTAGCAACCAAGAATACTTCAATTTAAGAAGACAATTGAACAAAGAACAACAATCAATACTAAAGGATGTATTGATGACAAAAAGGCTTGCACCCAAAAAACCGTTGTACTTGTTCTTGACAGGTGGAGCTGGCACAGGAAAAACCTTCACAGCTAAAGCAATTTTTGAAGCAATGACTTGATACTATGATAAGCAACTAGATAGTGACCCACTCAAGCCTAAAGGCATTATTGTTGCTTCAACAGGAAAAGATGCATTCAATGCAGGTGGCATCACTGCACATTCGACCTTCCATCTACCATGCAATTCTTCAAAAATATTACCCCTGGATTCAAACACACTTGATATCTTAAGCAAAAAATTTGACCAATTGCAAATTTTGTTTATTGATGAAGTCTCATTGATTGGCTCCAAAATGCTTTACAACATTGACAGAAGACTTCAACAAATCAAACACACACCAACAAAACCCTTTGGCAATATAGATATTATATTTTGTGGTGACCTCTACCAAGCACAACCTGTATGCGATGCTTGGATATTTGAAGAACCAACAATAGACAAAGATAAAATGCCATATACCTTTTGGATTGACAACGTGAAATGCTTTAAATTACATACTGTGGTTAGACAAACAAATCAACATTTCATTTCGATACTTAATCGTGTCAGGACTTGTCAACAAACTAATGAAGACATTTGCTACTTGAATACAATGTACTGCAAGCCTCCTCCCAGTGATCCAAGATTCCCATACTTGTTTCACAGAAATTCAGCAGTTGATGAGCACAACAAAAAAATGCTAGACTGCTTACCTACAAAACTTTATGTATTAGAGGCACTAGATAAAGAAGACACACCCATTGATAACATCCAATTTCAACCTGACAAGTCAACCCTGCCTAACACAATTTTGCTCAAACAAGACATTTTGGTTGAATTGATTGCTGGCAACCTTGATACACAAGATGGACTAGTCAATGGTGCAAATGGCATTTTCAAATTGCATACAACTGACCAAGAAGACATTGTTTGGATTCAATTCAATGACCCTAATGTTGGAAAATCACATCGACAAAGAATGAAAAGTCTATACACAAATTGTATTTTTCCTTCTTGGACACCTATAACAAGAGTTGTCAAAAAAGTCAAAACAGCTACAAAAATAGTCACTCGAGCTTAGTTCCCTTTGCAACTAGCATGTGCATGAACTATTCATAGAGCACAAGGCCTCACAATGGATGCACTTGCTTTTGACCCTTGTAAATTCTATCAACATGGTCTTGTTTACACTACTCTATCACAAGTAAGAAACATTGAATCATTGTATCTAATGCACGAGCTGCAACATCAAAATTGAAAGTTTCAGAAAAAGTCAATATCAAGATGCAACACCTCACAGCCTTAGCACAATGGAAACTACAACACACCCTTGAATATGTTTCTTCAAGTCATTTTAGCATATGCTCTTTAAATACACGTAGCTTTGCATTACATGCACAAGAAATAGCCCATGACCATGATTTGCTTCAAGCAACTGTCCTTTGCTTCCAAGAAACCAAACACAATGTGCTTGACCATGTTAAATTCCTTAATGATATATTCTATTGCTATCTTGCACTAAGTATTCATGGTCTATTAACATGCTGCAAAAAAACAGTTTCATTGCAAAACATTGACACTTTTTCAACAAAGTATCTAGAATCAATAACCATTGACTTATTGCATCTAGGCATTGCTCTACGCATTAGAAATATATATTGCAGACCAAATGCACCCATTCATGAAATATTTAATCTAATACAAAACACTATCAGCTCATTGCCATCAAATTCCAAATTGATTATTGCTGGAGACTTCAACATTGACATGTTACAATCTACAAAAACACAAGCACTCCTCCTTTAATTTATGCAACAACATAAACTATCATTGCTTGTTGACAAGCCAACAACGTACACAGGGAGTTTTCTGGACCACTTTTGGGTACACAATATTGAAACTACTCTTCTGAACTTCACTATACTAGATACATATTGGACATACCATTTTCCAATATGCCTTCACTTCAAATTGTAGTCAATACAATTTAAATTTACTGCTACATGTCACTTGATGCCTTTGACACCTACTGTAATGGTACTATACAATCATTTACAAAACCTAGTATACATTTGCCCAAGTGCAACTATTTATTATAATAATTTTTCTTGTAACATGCTATTATCATTGCTTCTCCTCGCTGCACCAAATCAATGCTGAATTTGTGTAAGTACAAAACAGTTGTTACATTAATTGCTCTTCATGTTGATGATGCTTCAACTACATTACTTATATTTCTAGTCATCCACTTATGTAGATGTTTGCTTTGGCTCTTGATGGTTGCAACTGCTTTGGTGCTAGTGATTCTCTTGTAAATTTATCACATGATTGTACTGCTGCAAATGACTAGATAGTTGTTCTCAAATAGGTATGTTACTGTCAACCTCTAGCCAACCTTCAGCATTCATGTCCATGATAATAACTTAATTGTAACATTAAACTGATTTTTGTTTGCTAATTTTCCAATGTGGCTCAGTACACATCGACTTCTAGCCTGGTGCAAAGTATAAACACAAGGAATATGTTCAAAATTCACTAACTTGTCCTCCCTTTTATACATAGTTATATCAAAAAAATGGAAGCTTGAAACTTTCACTTGTATATCTTATCAGCCACTTTGCTTCAGCTTTGGTCCCTTTACGATGCTTGGATGAATTTTACTGAACATAGCAATATCCTAATCGTCGAAATCGTATGTTATTGTAGACCTCTAACAAGCTTTCAGCATTTGTCTTGCACAAATGACTTAATTGTGAAGTAACACTCATTCTGTAAATAGTACATTGTTGCTATGCCAAATTAATCTTCAATTTGTCATCCACTTATGCACATTTGAACGTCAGTCATTGATGCACGCAACTAGCACCAGTGATCTAGACCTTGGCTTTTTGTGCTCATAATTGACAACAAATAAAGATGCAACTGTTCTTGAATGGGTATGCTCCATTTTTTTTCATTTTGATGTTCATATTAAACATGTATTAAAAAATGTTCCCTTAGTGCAATTCTGATTCTAATTCTCAGCTCATGCAGATCTGCACCCTAGGTGTTCATGATCATAAGTGGCAGCAAATGAGCAAGCTACTGTTCAATGCAGTTCATGACCATATTATGCCCTTTTTGCATTACGAGATAGATGCAACAAGGTTTTCTATATGAAATTAATGGCAGTCCTTGTTTTTTTGTTACAGTGTTTTTATGATAAACATTTTAAAACTTTGAATACTTTTGTGTAGTTTTTAATATGTGCTTTCTGTGTAGCATTAATCATAATCATTATTTCCATGTTCAAGGGTATGCCTGAATGGATAGTGGAAACTCTCATTTGACTCTTGCCATTACCAGGACAATGCCATGAGGCTTGATACCCATCTCCAAGAGTAGGCTCCATCCTTCAGTTCACAGGACAGTGCAATCTTCCTTATCTTTATTCCACACACTAACATCAAAGTTGAGGTAAGCTCATTGCAGTATCCATTATTGCATTTACAACTTTTTGAACTTATGCATACCTATATGAAGGTTTACTTATTTGAGTATGCTGAATATCATAGCTCTTACACATTAAATGTCATTGGTGCCAATGCAAATTCAATATGTACAATTTTGTTTTTATAGAAGACGGTAGATAGTTTTTAAGTTCTTCAACACAGTTTCAAATTCGTTCTTATTTCATAGTTTCAAATTAGTTTTTATTTTAATGATGTAGTACATAATGTCATCCAAAATGTGTACTGAAACAACAAATATAAACAATTGAAGCTAGGAATTCTTGGTGTTATCATTATGAATCACAGAGCTCCAATTTCTGATGCAGCTTCACAAGAAATAAATAGTTGTTTCTATAAGTAACCCTTGTTGGCACAGTAAACTGTATAGACAACACTTTATAACATTACTTTTATGTGTCAATATGAATCACTTTCAATTTTATTGCAGTTGGTAGGATCCTTTTCTTTATATGGTTATGCTTGTAAGTTGTTTCTAGGATACCAGTAGTTTTTATATCAAACTGTAATATGTAACTCCAATCTTATTCTTTGTATGAATTCCTTACTATCCTGTACCTATGCAAGATCTGCACCTTGGCTGTTGATGCTCACAAGTAGAAGCAAATCAGGAAACTACTATTCTCAAACAAGTATGCTTCGTCTTTTTCAGTTTGAAGTTTGTCATACATATTAGACTTGTGATTTATTTTGACAATGATATATTTGTTGAATTTTAAGTAATTTGACAAAAAAAAAAAATTGATTACAGTGATTATACTACTTCAATCATGTACCTATGCAGATCTGAACCCTTACAGTTCATGCTCACAAGTGATAGAAAATTATGACACAAGTGTTCTCAAATGGGTATGCTTGATCTTTTTCATTTTGAAGTTCATCATACTATAAAATAGCCTCTTTGCTTCAGCTTTGTGCTAATAACTTAACTGTCACATAAGACATTTTCCCATTTCTAGTTACTAATTTAGGAGATGCTATAGCTATTGTGCATCCTTTCAGGCAAAGACTACAATTTTCACATCCTCAATTTTGTATAAGATTGCATTAAAAAATATATGAATTCAAAAAAATAAATTATAACATGTTATTATCACTGCTTTTCCTTATTACACCAAATGGATATTGCTACTGTTGTTCTAGTTTATCGATCTTGTAAAAAGTGCCTTGTTTACATCAATCCAAGATCTGTCTTGTTGTTCTTGCAGGGAATTCTAATCAATCCTTACATTCCTGGATCTCAAATTGATACTGTAACAAATGATAACATTAACAATAATATATATAATGGCTTAAATGAGCCTTCTCTATTGTCATGGTAAGCTTTAATTCTGATTTTTGTCAAATCTCATTGTACTCAATCACTTGTAGTGGAGTTTGCATTAAGCTAATATACATGTTCTTTTGTGTTTTTGAAACCAGTTGCCCATACCACCAGGAACAGACTTTACATACAAGTTCCAAATCAATGATCAGATACATAGCTATCTTTATTTCCCATCACTATGCTTCCACAATGCAACAGGAGGATTTCTGAGACATTAAAATTGTTGGCACGCCTAGCCTCCCTGTTCCAGCCATGGAAGTTAAGAGATCAATTTGAATCCTTAATGAAGTGCTTGTTATGAATCCAATGAAGTTGTAGACATGGTTTATGATTTTTCAATGTATATACAGAAGGTAACATGTTTTGCAAAATTTACATGCACATTTTTAAACAAAAAATATTTTAAAAATAAATTATCTCCAATCGAATTGATTGAGAAAGCTTCACCAATGTTCGTAATTTCACTTCAATTTCAAGTTTTGCATCAGAAAATTGATTTTCATTTGCACTTTCATTCTACTAGATTAGAAAGTCGAACTACTGCAAAATTACTATTCAAAACTGCTAAGGAAAGAGGGAAAGCACCTCTGCTTGAATTAGAGCATACATAGAGGAATCAAAAAGTCTACAATATTAACAATCCCACTGAAAAACTCTTGGAATACAACTTATAATAGGAGTAAAATAGTAAAATGTGCTAAAAATAGCAAGTCTAGTCCCTTTTAACTAGATCCATGCAGTAAGAATGGTTGCCTACAAGACAAGTGGCAAACATCCCATCATCAAAGTCATTATCCCACAACCCCCTGTTAAATCAAACTCAAGTGTTGAGTTTTAATTAGTTACATTTTTCTTTATTCCTCTGCCATCACAATTACATCGAAACTATTTTATTGACTTTATGATGCTAACCTTTGTCATACTTGGTACAAATATCTAGACACAAAAATGCAATTGATAGCTACAAATTTAGTCTCTCATCATTTATTTATTTAATCTTTATTTCTGTCAATTTTCGTTGCTATATGTTAATGAAGTTGTAGACATGATTTATGGATTTTCAATGTATATACAAAAGGTAACATGTTCTCAAGCACATTTTCAAACAAAACAATAATTCAAAAATAAATTATCCCCAATCTGATTGGTTGAGAAAGCTTCACCAATGTTTACAACTGAAACATGGTTTTACATATGAATGCTTTATTCTACAAATATGCGCTATTAATTTCTGACGTTGCATTACGAACTTGTATTCTAGAGCTTTATGAGCTTTGAGGCATTTTTCGCTCAAGTTAGCACTCTACCAAGTTTCTATTGCAGGGACTCTCACTGCATGCAACTCTTATTTTTATTGATTAAATAATAATATTACAATGGAGATTAACTGTTAATTGAATAGTAATAATATATATATATATATATATATATATATATATATTACATTTATCATTATAAAATAATTGTTATAAATTATCAACAATATCTTTAGGAAGGATGGTTAAATACATTGGTAGGAATAATATATTCCGTTAAAATGATAATATTAATATTATAGATACAAGAAATTATTGGTATTAATGCTAGCTACTCTATACTATCAATACCTTACTCGAGGGTGATATCAATAGAGATAAAAATAACAATTATGCTAATATCGTATTAAAATAAATAATAAGAATGTAAATATATTCTTATATATATTCCTATAGACTTTAAATATACGCCATTCAATCCGTGTCAGTTATATTTTTATAATATGGCAAGAGAGTTTTCAAACATGTACATTTATATTATTAAATGTGATAGCTATATTCCTCTAAGCGACCTTATTCTTGCAGTTAGGGGATTTTGGTTAAGGTCAATTTTTAATCAAAAAATGAATTTGAATAAATGATTGTTTTCAAAATTAAAATAAACTAAATTGGAAATAATGGAGGATGCTAATTATGGTAACATAGCATAGGATAATATTAAAGTCAATAATATTATGGTGCTAATAATATTATGAAGGGAAAGAAATATAGCATAAGGGAGTATTATTATTTGGGAAATTATTATTAATATCATAAGAAATCTATTGAGGGAGATTGCTTGAGAGCATCCTACTAAAATAATATGTTAATAAAAGTAAAATTATGGTTATGTAATACTAATAGATGTTGGATGTTGGTTGGAACACTATAATGGGTAATTTCATAAATAAATAAGTTAATATTATGTTGCCATAATGAATAGTGTAAGTTTTACAACTAGTAGTAATATATAGTAAATACATATAGTAATAACTCCATGATGTCATAATGCCTTTTTTGGTGTTAATTACTTAATGGGTAAATCTAAATATACATTAAATTCATATAGTAATAAATCTATATTGACTTTATAGAATTAGCTATTTAATTGATAAAATTTGAATAATTATTAGAAATTATCATTGTCAATACCATGGTTGAATAAGTATTAAATAATGGTAGTATATTTTTTAACCCTAAGGAAATAAAATAAAATAAACAATTAGAATATTAAAGCATGGATAAAGGATATAATAGGCCATGTGGTATCCATAGTGTAATTATATAGTGACACAAAAAAATAATTATTCATTTGGAAAATAATAAGGATAATATCAATACCCAAGAATAATATGGATAGTTATAAAAATAATATTTATAATTGATTAAACAATGACAAGGCTAAGTTGGAGATTAACCTTGAATAATTCTCTATCTTATTAAAAAAAAAAAAGTTGGGTTTTTCTTGCGAAAATTTTAGGCATGACATTTTGCTTTTTTGTCAACCAATCCTATGTGTAGATGAATGTCTCTATTCTTTCCTTTATGCAACCTTCTCTCGCTCGTTTGTTGGACCAAGTATATGTCTCATTCCTTACTTTGTCCTCTATTAGGTTATTCTAAGTTATGAACAGTTCTTAGGCCTCCATGGATGGGGTTGGTACTCTTTTGTCCCCTTTTTTTTTTGCTACCCTGAGTTCAACATTAAAATCACCCCCAATATTATGCTTTTTCTGCCTAGTTTTGAAATTTTGCTGCCCAAGACATTCCAAAGGTTGATTTTGTCTTAGTTTCTAGTTGGCCCATATATGTTAAATGTTGAAAATTGAGGTGTTTTCTTAGCTTAATACTTTGTAAAATTTTATGATTGTTGATTTAAATATATATTCTTTGTTACAAATTCTTTGTGGGTGATTATCTAATTAATTCATTTTGTCATTTGTAGAATGAAGACAAAAGTTGTAGAAAAATTAGATATGATATTAGAAGATACACAACATATATCGTGGAGAAACCCTTTCAGGAAAAAATTCCACCAAGAACATATGTATTATTTAATCTCTGAAGTAGATTATAATAACTCCAATTCTTGCTTGAGAATGCTTCTTTTTCCTTCACCAAATCTTCTTCACAACCTGCAATAAAACTGATACAAACTCTCTTCAACTTCCTTGAGATAAATAGACAATAATCAACCTTGTAAACTCCAAAAGAGTTACAATTACAAAGCTAAATCCCTATCTCCTAAAAGGTATTCCTATCTCTTCCAAGTAGAGTTTAACCATGAAGAAAAATGCCAAATCATCATCTTCATCCATTTGGGCATCCCAAACTGAAGTAGTAACTCAACCTATATTCTATAGATATCTTCAAGGCTTTATCCTCAAAGTAGGCACCCAAGAGTGGGCCCACTTAACTTAGCCTTCTAAAATATCTTAGCATGCAAAGGATTTAATTCTAAGAAGCCAACTTGGGTGCCCAAAGTGGGTCCAAGTCATTCTCTGTTAACTGAAACATCTCTCTCCACCATTCATATAAGAATGGTCATCCCTTATTAATTGAAGGAAGTCACCTATTATCTATCAGGAAACTCAAGTCATTAGTCATGCATTCCAAGTTAACTGAAGTCAACTAGCATTCGACTAAAACTAACTGAAGATAATTGAACCATAACTGAATTGAACTAAATTGAACTATAACTGAATTGAACTAAATTGAACTAAACTGATTATGAACTAAACTAAACTAAACTAAACTAAACTAAACTAAACTTCATGTATGTAAACATCAAACCCTAACTCCTAAGATCTTTACATGCATTACAAAAGTGTTATCTCTTACTCCAAATAGTTAACTTAACTCAAGGTGAGTTCCACCTTCCATGTGGGTGCCTTATGTGCTCCTATTATTTAGGAACTCATCTTGGATGCCCTCACATGGTCCTAACATTTAGAATTAATTACAAATGTCAATTCACATGATTATTTCATTGAATATTAATCTCTTTATAATCCTAGTGTTTGAGAACACTTTCCAAGGACTTAGGAGATATATGAAATAAATAATGTTTAGGATTGCAATTAAATGGCAACCTATTTCCAACATTCTCCCACTTGACATTATACATTGCAATTATTCTAAATAAGGAATAATTATTTAAATCAAGTACATGACTCAATGCCAATGGCCTTCTTGCACCAACTAATCAATCCATGTCAACTTCAAATGCAACCTACATAATCATGAAGCTCCAAGAAAATGATTAAAACCAAGAGAACTTATATGTAGGAACTGGTTTCATAAGATAATCTGTAACATTAATTAAAGTTTCAACTTTTCTCAATTAATACCTTCCCACTCTCAACCATTTCTCACACAAAGTGATACTGAATATCAACATGCTTAGTACGAGCATGATACATAGGATTTTTGGCTAAACATGTATAGCACTATGACTATCACATTCAAGTTTAACTTACTTGCAATTAAAACCAATACCTTTCCCAAGTCTCTATATCCAAACTGCCTCTTTGGAGGCATGTGAAACCGTTGAGTGTGTTGAACTCATGGTCAACCAAGGTCTAGGCTTCTCAGTCTTTTCTATTGAAAAAGCTTTTCATGCTAGTAACCATTCCAACAAATATCTCGTACCATAAGAGAACTTAATCCTCACCTATTTCTCCAAGTATCCATGAGGACTTGTAACCAACCAATCCATGCCAAACTCCAAATGCAACATAGCACTATCATGAAGTAATCAAGCAAATGGTTAATGTACCCAATACATAAGAGAACTACACAAGATCAATGTCAAAGCTCCATCTTGAACATAAACATGACATCCATGATCTAACCATCTCCTCCTAGGAGATCACATGCACCATAACATACATAAACATCCTAATCTCGAGAGAACCATGCCAAACTCTACATGCAACAAGAGTAAACCATGACATAATAGCAACCACTCTAAACCAAGAAAACATATCCCCAATCACCTGAAGATAACCTTACCAATGATGCATCCACGTCACTACCAATAACTCCCACTAAACTATGGTACTGAGTCACACATGGCATCATGACCACCATCCTCTTCATGAAGATCACTATATCCTACCAAAGCTCCCA